>JAOEHY010028959.1:0-68731 GCA_025447955.1 Psilopsiagon aurifrons
TTGGTGTCATCGGCAAACTTGCTGAGGGCGCACTCAATCCCACTGTCCATGTCACCGACAAAGATGTTGAACAAGACGGTCCCAACACCAAACCCTGAGGGACACCACTCATTACTGGTCTCCAGCTGGACATTGAGCCATTGAGCACAACTCTTTGAGTGCAGCCAATTTATTAATGCAACACAATGCCTTCAGGACTGGTGGGCAGAAAACTCCCCTGGAGTGGGGGGCAGCCCTGGTATATCACTGCAGCTGCCTGACTTCTAAGGCCATTTGGGAAGGAAAAAGGTGCAGAGGTTCACTCGTGACCAGTTTCAACTCAATACGTCTTAGGAAAGTGGTTCTGCCTGATAGTCATGTTTTGTCTACTTTTTTAAGGCCAAGGAGCTCAGGACCTGGTGGCATAATTGCTGTTACTTTGGTGTCTGTATTGATGGCAGGGAGTTAGGGGGACCTAGGGACTGCCCTTCATCTGTTGGCAGCATAGGTACAGCCACTACCAGTAGCTTTACATCAGGTCACAAAAGCTATTGCAAATCCAGTATTTCAGGATTCAAAGTTTTCTTCTGGACTATAGCTAGCACCTTCCTGATGCAGTGTCCCATTGAGAATAATGCAATTGTTTGGATTGGTTTGGAAAGTCACTCTTTGGATTGTCGGGCTAAAAGAATAGGCCAAAGGCAAGTGTTCCTGACTTGAAGATACTGTGGGTACTGTACCAGGGAATGAGGCCATAGTACCTCCGTGCCATTAGTGTCTGTGGCTGGTATGTACTTTTCAAGACAATTTGTGACTAACAATGGCTTATTGTACTTCTCTTGGGTCTGTGTCCTAATGCAAACACTCCTTTGGTTTATATAACCTTTTTGCCATTTTCAGTTAAGCTGTTTTTGCAGAGCATGCTGCTTTAATCTTGCTTGAGTGTTACTTGGTTACCCTCAGGGATAAGACCTGAGTATTTTTTTTCTTGTGGACTTTGGCAGACTTTCACTTGGACTTAGTGCTGACTGCTGGCTTTTGCAAGCCTTTGCAGTAAAGCTGTCAAGATCCAACTGAATGGCATTAGCTGGGCACAGCCATGCCAAAGCCTCCTCTGTGGAGCTCATTGTCTGATGACACCAAAGGCAAACACGAACTAAGGGAGGCATAATGCTGAGACTAAGTCAGAGCAACCCAGGGAAGAAGCCAAAGCAGTCATTAGACAGGGGTTTCCATGCGGTATTTGCCAGTAGGTTTCGTGTAAAAGTGCATAATGGAATAAATCACTAAAACTGGGCCAGAAAATGGGAAAAGCCTGACACTGGAGTTTAAATATCCCCCAGGCTCAGGGGGTGTTTTATGAAGCAATATAACTCTATAAAAGTAGGGCAGCCTTCTTCTCAGGAACAGAGCTGTTTTCTGTGCCTTGGAGTTGTTTTTCAGCTGTTGCAGGGTTACTTACTGAGTGTGTGCTAATTAGATGATTTCTTTCTGCTTTGTGTTGGAACTGGCCTCAAGTTGCACCAAGGGAGGTTTAGATTGTATATTAGGAAAAATTTCTCCACTGAAAAGGGGTGTCAACCATTGGAACAGGCTGCCCAGGGAAGTGGTTGAATCCCCACCCCTGGAGGTATTTAAAAGAGGTGTAGATGTGGCACTGGGGAACATGGTTTAGTGGTGGACTTGGCAGTGCTGGGTTAATGGTTGAACTCAATAATCTTAAAGGTCTTTTCCAATGCAAATGGATTCTATGACATGGAGGCAAAGACAAGCACATTGAAGAGGAAACGCTGAATTTTTGTGGTTTAGGAGAGAGGTAGGACAATGCCAGGTTCAAAGTGCCACTAAGAGACTTGAAAGGTGCTTTTGAGTTATGGTTGAGTGAGTTGGATGCCTGTTTGTTCATAGCTAGAGGAATGGCTGGATAGATGGACAAATAGAGCTTTCTGTGCTGGGGAGCACCAATAGATCATCTCATGAGTTCAGTGCTTGCCGAACTGCAAATATATTCAGTACCTGTCTCCACTATAAGGGCGATAGATGCTTCGGTGCTGCTCGGACCACTGCTCCATTGCTTCCTGAGAGCACTGTGCTGCAAAATCCCGAGGCTTACTTTCTTAGTCACCTCAGGCAAAGCCTGAGCAGCTTCAAAATGATCAGGTTACTCTCAGAACCCATTCACATCTCATGATAGGAAAGCCTGTATTTTAACTTGGAAAGAGGCACTAAAGGGGTCAGACAAAAGTATGGATTTAGTCCTGCTTCAGTGGACTCTTCTTTCTGCACTCTTGTCATGAACAGAACTAGCTGTAGGTGCAGTCTTATATCCTCACTCAAGGCTGCAGGGAAGGATTCAGCTCCACACACTGCCTTGCAGCCGTTACTGCAGCTCTGGATAGCAGGGATCAAGCTCCTAAGCCACATCAAGGGGTGATGAACTTTGCTGTATTTTCATCCAAGGTCCAACCTCAGGATTCGTGACCTGTGAATGCACCAGTACATGCTACAAAGGCAATATTTTAAAAATAGAAATGTTCTCTCTCCTTCCTTGTTTGTCATAGTTACCTTTATAGCCTTATTAATGTCTTTTTGAATCTACAGTCATTTTTCTTACAACACAAAGAGGAGGAAGAACAAGGTGAATCATTCAAATCTTGATTGATAAGTGGGATTTAGAAAACAATACTTGGCCTTTTCATATTGAGCCAAAAGATTTTTTCCATTATTTATCAGCACTCTCCTATCTGTGGCTTCAAAAAGAACCCAACAAACAACAACTTTTCCTTGATAGTGTCTGTACCTAAACTTCAAACACTTTAACAAAAATTCTATGCCTTTCAAAACTATGTCTGCTGATTTACCTTGTTTTATCTTTTTTTTATATGCTGCTTTTTCTAGGGAGGCATGCAGGTGGGCCTGGAACAATCTCTTGAGTGGTGCTTGAGCGTGATAAGGCTCATCCCACTGAAATTTTATGTTCTTTTTTCCAGAAGAATATCTAAATGGCGTGTTTTTTACCACTTTTATAACTCCATATTCCTCAAAACAAAAGAAATTCAGAAATAATTATACAAACTTATTGTGTCAGGTCTGATAGCAAAGAAAATACTCTGGGAACTGAAAAGATTTCCTCAGACCTCTATATTTAAAGGAGTATAATCCTGGTATCCACTTGTTTCATCCATCAGTACATTCACACTCAGAAAAGTTCATTCTCTTGTTTTAATTTAATGTTTGATACAATTTTATTTGATTCTTTGCCGTGCTCTGGTCTCCGGTTGTTTGCTCTCTGCTGATCAATGAGTAGATACGAGAAGAGCAGACAGCAGCCGTGGAAGGGAGCCTGTCTCCAGCTGGCAGACATCCACTCTGCTTAGGAGGGTTTTCCAGATTCTCACCAGCTGAGGTGCAGCCCCGTAAGTTTAAACATACTGTGAATTTGCAAACAAAGAGCATTCTCATAGCATGGTGCTTCCTGCCCATTTTTCTTTCATAGAAGTAAAACATGAATTTCATTCAAGCCCCCTGAATAATGAGGAATGTTTGGAAATGTATTGCTTTAACCTCTTCTACACTGCTCCTTTTAAAGCTCACCCCTGGGGGCATTGCTGAGGATGGGCAGTTTGGGCCCCCTGGCCAGGTGGTGGAGCAGATCTGTGGCACAGATGGTTTCACTTACACCAGTGAATGTGGGATCTGCGCCCATAATGTGTCAGTCTGATGGAAAGAACATGCTTTCCGAGTGACAGTCCCCTAGCCCCAGGCCTCTCCCTGTCCTTTTCCAATTTATCCTCTTTTTCTTCCTTTTCACTCGCTGTTTGTGCTTGGAGGGAAATCATGAAGATTTAGTGGAGAAAGCAGTCAAAGAAAATAGCTGGAGTGGAAATCCAATGATGCAGTATATTTAGATGGCACAGGTTTGTTGACTGGTAGGATTATAGTAACCAGAGGCAGTATAACCACTTCATTGCTGGTGGTTAACACAGATGAACTCTCCTTCACTTGCATTATTTGGGAGTTTTATTTACATTCCCAGCACCCATCCCCATTTGGGAAAATGGTCATACTGTTTCTAATGTCAGACTTCTCCTTCTTCAGGGAACATGGCACACCCAGAGTCTCAGGAGCAGCAGTCATCCCAGTGACTAAGGCGGCAGGCAAACTAAGAAGCAGCCTGATCTCCCATTGCTCTCTGTGGCATCATCCCAAATAATGTCAGCCGGATGATGAGCAGGCAGCATATGATTGGACGTAAGTGATGCATATACCTTCTGTTGACATTTTCTTTGGCAGGGATTTAACGCTAGCTTTCTAATAATGCCATTCTCCACAGGCTGCATTCAAACGTATGAAGAGAAGGATGGCAAAAAGATGCAAAATATGAGTCAAGTAGGAGAAATATTTCTTTGCTATGCAAGCATGCACAAGCAACCTTCACTGACAGCGTCAGGAAAGTGCAGCATAACCTGTTTCAAGACCAGAAAAGGAGACACTCAAAACCTTTGCAGATATCAGTGTGTGCTGCTCTCCTGAGATAAGAATTTTTGTCAGGTTGCAAATGGGGCATGGTGCACAAGCCAGGGGATGTAGGAGCCGTATAATCATGTATTAAGTAAATAACTGCATTACTTTGCTAGTGTAATAGTTTACAGGTGGTAGAAATCCTGCTATTTACCTCAATTTCTGTGAAATAATAAAACCCTGTAATTTGGCAGCATGCTGCTTTCTGTCAGCACCAACGCTGCTTCACCCATGTCCAGCTGCAAAGAATCAGCCAGTGGTCTCATTAAACCTCAACTCTGCAAAATAAATGAAATTGTTGCCCTTTATTTTGATGTTAATAATGAGGGAAAAAATGCTCAGTGGTTATGATGCTAATAGTCCTTCAGCTGTAGAAACTCTTTCCATCCAGTACCTCCTAATCCAGCCAAGTGTTCAAGTTACATCACCATTATGCATTCTGTCTCTCACCCTATTCTCCCTTTCCCCAGAAAGAGCAGTGGATTTTCATTCTTAGCCTATTGAACCCCTACCCCTCAGAAATAAAATCAGTTCTTGCTGCTTTATTTGCAAGATCTTTCTTAAAAAAAACCCCACCATTCCTCCCAAATCCCAGAGTTGATCTTGGTGTTTTCTTGCCATAAATGAAAGCAGCCACCTTCACTTGTCTTTTCCAAACATGGTTTCTTGTGTGAATTTTTGCTAGTTTGTTGGTTGATGAGATCCAGGAATGTGTTTTTGTTTGATGCTCTACTTGCTCCTTTTCTTCATTGCCTTGTGCCTTGGTTTCACATGGGAAAGCTTTGCCTGGGGATGCAATACATTGATGTTTCTTGGGGTAGTTAATAGGCAGTGATGCCTCCAGTTTACTGTAGCAGCAGTGGATTAGCACTTCCAGGAACAGCTTTGCTGTCCCTGTTGCTTCCTCCCATATGAGGTTTGTTCAGGGGCATGCACTCTCAGAATGTTTATCTCAAAAACCAGAATGATTTCTCTCTCATACATGTCATTAGCTGTGTACAGATCTCTTCCCCTTTAGTTCCCTCAAGTTGGACAGAGCCTCAGCTCACCCTGTCCTGAGCTAGCGTTAAGAAGTTTCCAGCCCCTGGCCCAAAGTGTTGTGGAGCTACAGGCTCATGGGGATCTTATTCAAAGACCTAGGGCTGTGAAAAGGGTGCAAAAGCCCTGAGTCCAAGGCTTTGGACATTTACTCAGTTATTTACTATTCCAGATAGAGCTCAGAAAAACTGCTGTTCTAGTCCTCTTGACCTCTGATCAAGAGCATAAAAGGAAACTATGACTCTTTTACAGCCAGACCTCCTCAAAATGAACAGACTTGGTGTTTCACTTACCAAGAGGAGGGAGATGTAAACATCGAAGGTTAATTACCCTCTTGTCAAGAATACTTTGTGGTCTTTAGATAGGTCTGTCAATCTTACAAAACAGAACTGAGGGGAGCAAGCACTGAAGGCATGTTCCTATGATAAATTAATGAGGCTTGGCAGCTCACTGTGAAGAGGTGATTCCTGTGCTTGATAGGAGACTATAACCTGTCTCCCCAGGCAGCCTTATCACAGCATTCGTATTGCAGTTGCATCTAGGATGCTTATCCCTCTATAAACAAGCTCTTGATTGCAGCTGTCCAGGGATCAAGTGATCTTCCTTGAAGCCTTCATATTCCTCTTTGCTGCTCGGCAGCATGCAGCAACTGCTCATCCCAACCATACTGAATTACTTTTTCCAGCCCTGATAGTCAATTAAAATATCTTCTGCCTATAAGCTTCTTGTGGCAATGACACTGTTTGGTGGCTTGTGTAGCTGTCTGGAATCCAAAAGACACAGCCACGATCCCCCTCTCATGTGCTATTCTGATGACGTGCGTGCTGCTAGATGTCTGTTAGCTTGAAAACACCTCATCTGCTGTCCTTTAGAGACGTGTTCAACTATTCCCCTGGTTTATATAACATTGAAGTAATTTGCTTTCATGGCAGAAATGCTTATTCATTCTATTTTAACTGTGCATTGAGTTATAAATAATGTCTCCTTGCAGATAAAAATTTACTGACCTTTTATTTCTTTTTTTTTCCTGCCTTTGGAAGATTTTTCTCCTGATCCCAGCTACTGAAGGAGGCCTTCCCAGCCTTAGCAATGAAGTTGCCAGATTAACTTTCTCCTGCCAGGCAGCCATGAATGTTGTCAATCCCAGGCTGACTCTAACTTCCCACAGCCACCTCCTCATTGTTTCTGCTTGGGCTGTGGCAAAGATGAAACAAGCACTGGGTGAGGCACAGCTGAGACCACTGAAGTGTCAGGAAAAAGGAATAAACCAGTGATTTCCTCTTCCTCTGACCAGCTGCAGGATAATGCCTCCTGCATTACCTCTAAACCACATTCCTTGCAGTATGCTCACTTCAAAGACCAATAGACTGGGCCATTGTCCAGCCAAATGTTTTGCCCTTTAGTGCCTCCTTTTTCTGCTGCTCATTCTAGCATTTTCCTGCTTTCACATGAGTAACTCTTGCCCTGTGCAATTGAGCCCTGACCTGACATCCTTATCATCCAGAAACTACCCAGGGCCGAAGCATGGCATGAGCTGGTGTGGTGAGAATTGAAGGTATGTGCTCAGAGCTGATGTTACAGCACAGCAGTGAAGCAGCTGCTATTTTGGCAGCTGATTTTCTGTGGTGCAGGTAACTCTGCTGTAGATTCAGAGGCTGCTGCCCTTCTGGGGAAGCACTGGCAGGGTGCCTGGGCTGTTGCAGAAGTGGAGAGACTTTGAAATCATTGCAAACTAATAACATTCTCATATTTGAATAGCGTGTTTGGTGTTTTAATGATAATTACAATCTGCTCTTTTTGTTGCACATGTTACTTGCCATCCCTGTAAAAGAGTCTGGGAGCTCTTATCTGTGACCCTTTAGCAAAGGTGGTAGGAAAACTCTTAAGCTGCTCTCCTAGATCAGGGAGAAGTATCATGTTCATTAATAAAAACTGTCTATAGGAGAGATCATTGTATAAGCACCATATACATAAAATAACTCAAGTTGGAAGAGCTCTCTAGAGGTCTAAAACAAGGCCAAAGTCTAAGTCAGCCCAGGGTCCTCAAGACTTTCTTTATTCAGCTTGGTTTTCAGTGTCACCGAGGAAGAACATGCATGGCCTCCTCTGATTCCTATGCCACCACTTGATCAACCTCATGGGAAGGAATAACTCCTCATATTTGTCAGAATGTAATCCTTCTGCTGTGCATCTCTGAGAAGATTGGCTCTGTCTTCTCTAGAACCCCATCAGGGAGCTGCAGATAGCAGCAATCCCCCATAGCCAACTCTTCTCCAGCTCCTTCAGCTTACCCAAATGCCCTGTGTGACAGCCCCTGACCAGCCTGGTGGCCCCTGCTGGACTTGTTCCCATGTGTCAACATCTGTCCTTGCAGCGAGGCCAAGTACATTTAATTCATTGCATAAGTAATGTGAAACCATGTTAGCCTTCACCTGCAGGGTACAAAGTTCTGCACATGGTCATATTAGTTCAGAAAAATATTCTACCGGCATTACCTGAATCAAGCTCTATTTAATGAGCTCATAAACACCTGGATACGTTTCCTTGTTGATATGTTTTAATCATATCATTAACTTTATTGCTTAGTTCAAACAATACCTTTGGGCACTAGGTGAGAGGCAGATCTTCCATTTGTTCCGTATAGGCTTCTTTGAGCATGTGGCTCAGTGCGAGTAGTTATTGACCACACTGTGGCCAAGAGAAAGACAACGATGGAAACTGCAATCTGTATTGTATTTAGCAGGCGTTTTGGAGTGATTAGAGGCAATTTCATGAAACAGCTACAACTAATTATTATTATTTCCTACTTTTACAACAGCTATTTGTTAATTAAATAACGTGACAAAACCCAGGAATGTTTGGAAAAGTGTATTGAGTAATTTATCATTCATTTATCAGGGTATTACTTACACTGAGAAGTCACATATTGCCTAAGAAAATTTCCCACATTGGCTTTGGCTCTTCCAGAGAATATGAAATCAATACTGGCAAAAACTTCAACGGAAAACGTAAACCAAGGAAGTCTTCGGGTAAGTGAGAGAGGAGGTTGTGTAACGGCCAAATCCTGCCCTGATGTCTGCCAGCAGACTCTCTGGTGCCCTGAGGCACTAACATATGGTGCCCTGAGATGTGGTACTGCCTTTGCTTGCAAGCAGACCTCTGCCCTTGTGCTGGCTTCTGCAGAGGTGAGGATTTTCCATTAGCAAAATGGTCATCAGCCATATGCTGCATCTGAATTTGAGGATTAGAAGACTGTAATGAAGTGGATTACAGCACAAGATCAGTGGCAGGATTGCAGATCAAATCCTCTTTTTAACTGTTCTTCCAGGAGTAGCTAAGAACTGAGCAACCTGTCCCACAGCATGAGCTGAGCCAGATGTGGGATTTTTCCATGCCCTTATCAGATGCAGGATAATCTGGAGCTGTGGATGTTGGCTGGCTGAGTCTGAAACCTGGTGATTTCTGGGTGTTGTTTTTGTGGCTTGCCTGAAGAGGCACCTGAGCGGCTCAGAGGAGACTGGTGACTTGACTGTCACAGGCTTGGGTCTCCCTGGAACATCAGTAGCTGAGGTAGTGAAGGAATAGATCTGCTGAACATCAGATGGGTGTTGTGGTTATTGAAGGGAATTTGGGTTGCTTGGGGCAAGTGCCAGACCCAGTGCTGAACCTGGCATTTGCAGTGGAAAATTTTATTCTGGCGTATACAGGCCACAGACACCAGCCCTTGTCAGGAAAGTACTCTCCATCCATCAGGAGAGAGGTCCATCTTGCCTAGAGGACAGCACCATCCAGGGCAGGGAGCAGCAGCTTTGTGGACACTGGGCAGAAGACAACCTGACCAAAGCTGTCAGGTCAGGGTTGGTGAGGATGGTTTACAGTGGACTTGCTGCCTGGCTGGAGAAGGTAGTAAGTACCCAAGTTCATGTCTGACCCAGAAAGATGTACCTTCCTCCAACTGTGCAGAGACTGTACGCCTCTTCATCAGAGAGCTGATAAAGACAACAGGCACGGCGTGTGACAGCAGCCTCAGCGTGAATCTGTGCACACTCAGGGAAAGTACTTGGCTTCCAGAGATGCCATCCACGAGGCGCATTAGGCAATATATCTTGAAGATGTGCTCAATCCGCCTAAAATATTCATGCATGCTCTCTGTAATTTATAGAAATAAATCCAGCAGCATAATTATTTTCATGCTTCTCCCTGTGAAGAAACCCATCTCTTCCAGGTAAAAATGTAAGCTTTACATCCATACAGCCATGCTGCTGCCTTTACAGCTCACCATTGCCCAGGATAGATGATTCCATGCACTATACAATGTATACTTTTAAGGATCAAAGCATACCCTGTACACCACTGCGACATATCAGGCACCAACGAAATTTCCTGGGCTAATATTCAGTGATTTTAACTGAATTCCATTTGATCAATGGGTGGGTTTGTTCAAGGGAGCATCTGTAAAACATCTTTTGCTCTGCAGCTCCAGTAGCGCAGAAGTCTTTCCTAAGCACAGTGCTCATCTCCAACAGCAGAAAACCCCGGGTGTTCTTGCCATTTCAGACCTGTGAAAGGGATCATGGTGAGAAACTTAGGTTAAAGGCAAGAACCCACTTCTGCAAAATCACTCCTACTAAAGCTGCAGAGGCCCAGACCTCCTCCTAGAAAGCAGAGATTTGGAGATCACATGAAAGCTGGAGGTGCGAGACGGACAGAAAAATTGGGACAGGATCTATATTTTAAGTATCATTTTCTAAATTATCAGTAGGGGGAAAGGACCTACTGTACTTGCAGACCTTCAGTGTCTTTTGTTCTTAAGATGACTTGGCGGAACACTTTGAATTGGTTGGTGTGTTTAACTGTGACCAGGTCTGTAAATAAGTGCTCCCTCACAATAAGGTCCAAGTGACATTTTTGGTGTCATTTGACAGAATACAATCTGCTTTCAAGTCTGCTGAAGTGAAACTTTCAAGAAACCCTTTTACTTATCAAGCCAGTGCTAAATACCATTAGCTGCACAGGTTAGTCACAGTCGTGCTAGACTCACCTGACAAAGCTTAACCAGTTCTGCTGATGGCAAAGCCACACCTGACCCATGTTCATACCTAGAAGGGAATATCTGGGATTGCAGAAAAAAACCCAGCCAAAGCAAAAGAAAGCAAGCAGAGAGTCTTAGCCTGATCTGCATCAAGATAGTACTGCATGCTGTGCATGAGCTGCTCTCTGATGGGAGATGTTGCTCTGCAGAGACACATGAAGGACCTGATGTTTACTCCCCTCAGTATTTTGTGCTTCTTACATTTCTACTTGAATCCTAAAGAAGTTTCTTTTGTCTAAAACACAGTTTGTTTGGTTTTGATCACTGAGGACATGTGATACTTGTCTCAAGCTATTAACCAGATGTCCAGCCAAAATCAATTGCCTAGCAGATGCTGACCATTACCTGAAAGTCAAGACCTCAATAAATATTACCAGCCTCATTGTGACGGTGACAGATTCTGCAGGTTGTTTTATGTTACAGTTGAACAGTTTAGACGTTGCATTTGTATATATTTGCTGTCAGCTTTTAAGAGGCCATCTCGTGATCAGAGCAGCTGCAGGCAGCCTGCAGACTCAAGACATACTTCCAACATGACCACGGCAGGTGTTTTTGTGCTTCTCTCCTTTGCACTTTGCTGTTTCCCAGGTGAGTAACTCATAGCACCACAGAGGCTTCACATCTGAGTCCTGGCTGTCTTTAGAGATAAGATAGGGGCTTCAAGGAAAGAAAATCTTCTCCTACAAAGAGCTAGGATGCCCTTTTGCTTTGGCATTGCATAAGATGCGGGAGCAGATTTCAGGACAGGCTCAAATGGATCACTGTTGTAGCTGGTCGTCTGTCATAAATATAAATAACTGCAAATGGAGTCCTGTGCTGGTAACTAGTGCTTTTATGCTTTTTACACTGTTTTAACACTGCTACATGGCTTACACTTGTTCTACAATTACAGAAAGTGGATAAATGCTTGAAACAAGGCTGTAACCAGGTAGTCAGACCTTCAGTAAATGGTCACAAAAATATTGCAGTGGCACAAGCAAGTTCTTTTCAGGAGTCTGGCAACTTTTGTGCAATACTTTTTCTGTTAATGGAGAAACAAGAGATGAAAACAAGCCAGGGTCTGATGTTATCATTGCATATTTCCATCGGATGAAATTATAAAGTCAAAGACAATTTTTTTTTTTCACACTCAGGTTCTTTAAAATGCATAAGCTTGACAACAGGCTCTGTATGTATTTGCTTATCCTGTAGGTGACTATTTGCATTTACATTTATCTGTATTGATTTGGGTTTCTTTTCAGATATCTAACAGTAGCTCTTCAGGGTCAAAATGGGTGTGTAGAAAGATAAGGAAGGAAAAGTTGTTCTACTTTCAATTAATACGTCTACTTATCTTGAAATTTAAAAGAACAAAGCTATTCAAAAACATGCTTCAGCACAGCCAGCAAGAAGCAATGTTATGATACTTATCAACACAGAAAAAAAAAAAAATCATACATAGTTTATTTAGTTCAGGAAACCAATCACTGGAAATCAGTTTGGTCCTGCATATAGGAATTTTACATCTAGAATTCCAGCTTTAACTGACGTCTTATCATGTTTGCTTTGTTTCACACTTTCTGCCTCTCTCTTCTTTTCCAGATGCTGCCTTTGGGGTTGAGGTGAGTGGAAGATTTCTTTCTGTCACTTTTCTCAGGTACGAGGCTTGGTAAAGACATAACTGAAGGAACAGGAAAACCTCAGAACTGCAGATGCTTACCTGTTCTTCAGTTAGCGTGAAATTAGTGTCATTGTAATCAGATTCCACAGTATAAACCATTAAATTCTACTGTCCTTGGCTCTACATCTATGCTGTATGTCAATAGTGTAGTAGCAACAATATGAAATTTTTATTAATTTATTTTCCACCAACTTTAAACTTGTTTAAGCTGTAAGCTGGGTCACATATGACTGGCTCTAAAAGGGTAGGAATAAACTGTGGTATCAGAAACTACCTGAAAGCAGCCTACTGGAAGAATTAAATACTACTGAGGTACTCCAGATTCCATGCACCATGTCATTAGCCTTGCTCCTCCGAATAAAAGACATAATCAGTGTTTTGATAATGAAAGAGTAATAACAGAAGTGCACTGGAGGTGCCACAAGAATATAAAAACAAGAGAGAAACAGATAGCCTTTATAAAACAATGCCAGGTAAGCATGAGATTTACCACCACCAGTGATTTACCCTATCTGAGGAGCTGTATGGCTGTAGCCCTCTCTTCCTCCTTTCCTGCTGTGTGGGGAGGTCTCTGTGGGAAGGATTTGCCTGTTACCATGCTGACCCACCAGCACAAGTTTGTGCAGTGGCAGTGAAAAACCTACTGCAGGTTGTATCTGGTCCCTGTCTTGTGTCAAATGAGAGTGGTGAATGCAAAATGTCTTCTCCACTCTGTTGCTGTATATTCTTTTGGCAGGTGGACTGCAGTACATACCCCAACACTACAAATGAGGAAGGCAAAGAGGTTCTGGTCTGTGCCAAGATCCTCAACCCCATCTGCGGTACCGATGGAGTCACCTACAGTAATGAATGCCTGCTCTGTGCCCACAATATGTATGTACTGCATAGGCTGCAATGCTTAGGACTTCTGGAAGCACCACTTTTTGACAAACACTGATCTGACACGTCACTAATGTCTATTCCTTCAAAATGAGCTTGGATATCACTGCATGGCACTCCATTGCTGAGACACTGCTTTAGTCACTGTGTCTCTCTCTTGCTGGTGTAATTCATTCTTATTTTAATTCCCCAGCTCAAGGATCAGCCATATGACAGCCCCTAGGGCACATCTCATCACAGCAAAGCAGAGGAAAAGGATGGAGAGATGTCCTGCTCTGATCTGCCCCAAATGGTGCTAAAGCCCTGACAGCCACTCAGTGCTAGCTGGTTAGGGAGGATCGCACTACCTTCTCAAAAAATAACTATATATAAGCCTGACTAATAGTCACCTTTCCCTTGTATTGGTTACATATTTCCAGAGCCTAGGATGTAGCAAGCCTTCTTTTTGAACTTCCCAATATTTGTCTTTCCCTTTCCAGAGAAAACGGAACCAATGTTGGCAAAGACCATGATGGAAAATGCAAGGAAGCTGTCTCTGTAAGTGAAACCAAGGGGGAACTAAGAGGCATGTCCTGCTTCTCAGCGGCCAGAGCTGCTTGACTCCCCCAAGAAAGAATTCAAACGCTAAATAAGAGGACATACGAGATGTCAAAATCTTGCATTGGTCCTCTTCAAGTGAATCGCCATCATAGTGACACAGAGAAAATAGTTTTTCCTGCCGTGGTGTTATCCTAGGTGGCCAGACACACTAACCAGGTCTACTTGCTTCTTATAAGTAAGCCTTCACCAGTGATTTGTTGTGTGTTCCCTCAGCAGGTGGACTGCAGTAGGTATCCCAACACAACAGATGAAGAAGGTAAAGTGGTGTTGCTCTGCAACAAAGATGTCAGCCCCGTCTGTGGTACGGATGGGGTCACCTATGACAACGAATGCCTGCTGTGTGCCCATAATCTGTGAGTACTGCATATGCAGAGCTATCCTATGAGGGACAACAAGTGCTTAGTGCTCCTGGCAACTGCATTTCTGAATATCAGGGCTTCCACCAAGGTCTTTTTTCTAAAGTGCTTGGACTTTGACCCTCCCCTTTCCATGGTAACTAGACCTTCTTTTCCTTTGTGACTAGAAAGAAAAGTGCCTTTGATCTAGAGAGAGAAGTAGAGGGTTGGGTGGGGATCTAAAGCAGGACAGAATGCTTCTCTTTACAAAGTTAAAAGGGTCTATGTAGCAGATGCTGACTTGCAACTGACCTAAGGTGCATCTACATTGTCAGCAACCTACCTCCTCATCCACGCTAACATCCTGGATGCTCCCTTTTCCTTCACATCATGCTATAAACCAGCACTCTGGCAGTCTGCACTGGAATCTAGAGCCATGTGGACACAACCTAAGTTGAATGTCTCTTGCATCCTCTCTGTTATACCTGAGTCTGATTAGCAATCCTGGGACGTGTTCTTCAGCAGAGCAGGTTTCTCACAGAACTCCCTAATGTGGTCTTTTCCTTTCCCAGAGAGGCTGGAACCAGCGTTGACAAGAAAAATGACGGTGAATGTAAGAAGGAAGACACTACAGTAAGTGAACTCTGTGATGAGCGACCATGTTTCCGTCCTGCTGATGTCAGGTTAAGCACTGTCAGTGTCTGCAGCAGCCCCTAGACCAGCAGCATCCCACAGGAATGTAGCTGCTGCTATGCTTCAGCACAGGGAAGGTTTTGCTTTTTCCACACACAATACAAATTACCCACACTAATGCCAGGAAAGGAAGAGGGTAACTGTGCAGAAAAGGAGGAGTAAAAGTATAGTAGCAGAAACAATTCATCAGGGCAGAACTGAGAAGAACAGAGAATGGCTTTTGGAGTCCATGATGGCTTGATGCAGAGCCCACTCCTAGCAGGGGTTGTAAGAATTGTGTAGGAGAGAGTGAGTATGTGTGATGTATGGGATTTCTACTCTTCCATCCTCCAGCTGGTTTTTGGGTGATGGACATCAGCTAGCTGCAGTTCCTGTGTAGTCAATAAGCATTGATAGTTTTTTCTCCATTAAATTCCTCGGCCTCTTCCAGGACTCATATGCATTTTTGCACTACAATACTCAGCAACTGTAGCACCCATTGCATAAGAAACAAAATCCCTCTCTCACCGTGTCTATCTAAATGTTGATCTTCCTGTTTTAAGAATATGGGAGTGATACTGGACCCTTACACAGGCATCAGCACATCAGCACTTACAGTTCTCCAGACAGCAGGGTTTTTCCATTTAATTTCCTGGCCTGGTTGGGAACACAGTACGGTGTGATTACGAGCATGGCATACTCACAGAGTGAATTGCTGTTGCTTGGAAATGCTATGGCCAGCGCATCTCTTCAAACAGGAAATTATGATCTATTTTTATATTATAAAATTCTCTGGCATAGGAAGAACTGACACCTCTGTTTATATCAGATTGTGCAAGGAAATTAATTACTTTCAGTTAGATTCTTATCATTTGCACTACAGCTGTAGTGAGGGGTTCAAGCCATTCTGCTGGTGACTCCTTCATGATTCTTCATATTAGACATTTTCTTTTCCAGGTTGACTGCAGTGACTACCCTAAACCTGTCTGCACACTTGAGTACTTGCCTCTCTGTGGCTCTGACAGCAAAACGTACAGCAACAAGTGTAGCTTCTGCAACGCAGTTGTGTATGTACATAGATCACATTCCTGTTACCAGTAGCCTTCTATAAGTGCAAGTTTGCACAGTTGCTGCTTTCTTGTTTGCTGACCAGTGTTGAGTAGGAGTGTGGGGCAGGGGAGAACACCAGCCATCATGCCAACCATTCATTTTTGTTTCCATTAGAGCATACAAAGAGCTGTGTCTGGTTTGTTAGTGTGAATTGTTTGAAGAGCATTAATCTTCATGGAATTTTTCTTGCATGTTGTGAAGAAATGAAATTCGGAGTTTCTTCGGTTTCCCAAGAAATATTTTCAGTCTTAAGAATGGGTTAAATCATCTCACTCACCTCTTAGTTAATGGGGCTATGAGTCTGCAAGTTCTTTGTCTTTGGGGCAGGATCCTATCTGCCTTCTCTTGGAGTCAAGGAAAAGGACAGATTATAGCAGACAGGACTCTGTCTAACCCATTTTTTCTCTCCTCGCTTCCAGGGACAGCAATGGGACTCTCACTTTAAGCCATTTTGGAAAATGCTGAGTATCAGTGCTGAGAGAATTTACCACAGGATCCCCACTGGCAAATCCCAACTAAAAATCTCACCTCAGTTCATCTTGCCCTCCGGGGAACTCAGCTCACTCCTGATTTTCTTTCTCAATAAACTAAATCAGCAACATTTCTTTGTCTTGTTTCATGTGTTTCATGAAACATTTTCTTCTGTTTTGTTGACTGATGATGCCAGGCTGAATAGGTTATGTGCTGATAGCTCTGGGATATAACAAAAACGGCATTTTGCTCCCTTCCCTCTCATAAAAAGCACAAAATTAAATACAGATGCACAAACCTTGGAGCTGTGTGACTTTTCACATAAATGATAGTCAGCCTACATTAGTGTTCAGGCCCTTTCAGACATTCGACATTGTAAAGAGCTGAAATGCTGCTCTGAAGTGATGACACCAGCTGATCTCCCCTAAGGCACTGCTGGCTGGTGCACTTTCCCTGCGCAAAATCCACTCAGGCTGTGGTGGTGCCTGCACCAGGAGCTGACCCCTGGCCTCCTGAACACAACCCTCACCTGAAGTGTAGCACCCTGCTAGGGCAGTCTGTTAGCAAAGCCTCTATTTTTCAGACACTGCCTATGTCTCTGGGTCCTACAAATGACTTATTTCCTTTAACAATCTTCAAGTGTTTTAAGATAAATGCCATCCTAGGGATGGTCCCTACTTGTCTCCTCTCCTAGTCTTTAATAAGATCATACTCTTTGCCAGCCCAAGGAGTATCTCAGCAGTGTTTCACAATCCAAGGACAAAATATCCTTCTGTTTTGTAAGAGTGTGACCTGTCATTGGCGTATTGTCCATGAAATTTATTTTGCTTTTGTCCTCTGTTCTGGTATTGAATTGGTGGGGTTTTGATCCACACAAGAGAAACATAAATAAATTGGGCATATTCCTTCTAAAAAGTAATATCTTCCATATGCATTTCTTCTGGGAGCTGAAGGCAGGAGGGTGCTTGTTTTCCTTGATGGAATGAGGTCATCCAAAAAAGCGATGGTGGTAAAACAAAGGATTTATATTGAGATGGGCAGATGGATGAAACAGCCACTTCCAGATTGGGTTCAACTTTTCCAGGATCCAGGCTAGGGTCTCACATCGTTCTGTCATCATTAGTCTATCAGTTCATTATGGTAAATCTAACCCACAATTCTGATGGCTTTTAGAGGAAATAACAATTGTAAATTCCTTGCATATGCCTGTAAAAGTTGCTCCATTTCTTGTTCAGTCCAAGGACTCCGTTCACTGTCTGGGACACCCTCTTGCTTGCCTTCCTAGTTCTCTGCTTTCCTGGTTTCATTATAGCTTCATGATGCTTTTCTGGGATGAAGCATAAAAATATAAGCAGAGACTCTCCACCCTGGAAGCTGTTCGTTCAATGTTTTGCTCATGAAACAGCACCACACATGAATAGGCGCTGATAGGTGAACACAGAGGAAATCTGACAGCAGCTGTTGCTGAGGTTTGTACAGTTGCATTTTTGCCTGCAGGAGTTTTCTATGGTCCTTTAGAAGGAACTTGTCATGTATTTCACTTAAAATAGCAACACAGAGGGGGTATCAAACATATCTAAACTTCTTGGGACTCTTGCTGATGAAGAAGCGTTCTTCCTGGCTTACAGCATAGCTTACCTCTGTCGAGACTGCCACCCTGACAAACGACCAGGAATGTTACTTCAGAATAAGGGTGAATGAGCCAAATCTGAACGCGCAGAGACTCGTGTGCATACTTGAGTACATATAGCGTGGTTACCACCTGAGGGCAGAATTAAGGTGATGGTTACTGAGCAAAACACAGGCTCCACTGCACGCAGATGCTTCAGCCACCATGAAGACAGCAGGCGTGTTGCTGCTGTTTGCTCTAGCCCTTTGCTGCATCCCAGGTGAGTAGCTTTACTGCCTCCTGCTCTGCCTTTGAGTAAGTGCTGGCTGTCTTTAAAACCACAAAAACATCCTCAGACTGGAAAGAGCTTCATTCTACAAGGACTTATTTACTCCTAGAAAGATAGTGTTGAAAAGACTTGACATCAAAGACTATCACTTATGGGGTAATATTTTAGCAACAGAACTGAGTGGGTAAGAACAACTGTGGGAACAGCTCTACTCTCAGCGCTAGTTTATGCATAATGAAAGAAGTGACATGTACGTGGTATAACCCAGAGACTCAGACATCCAGTATTTAACCTCTGAAATGTTGCAGAAACACAAATTATTTTACTGAATGAGAGAGAATGTTTCTTGTAGTCATCCTGAGCTGAGATGCACTCAGAGAGCCTGAACAGTTGTAGAAGCTTCATAAAAGTTACATCTCACTAAATACTCCTTGTATTTAATAACTACTGTGGCAATGCGTATAAGATGCTACCTCCAAGTAATTGCCATATTTATGACCCTGTTAGCCTCAATAACTTGCTTAGATTTGAGTGCATGTCCTGCTCCATCCTTTGAACCATGAAAAATGCTTTTCTCTTCTTTCATTTTGTACACCCTTTTCCATTTTGGCTGTAACTGTCATTAAAAAACATTATTCTACAGAATCAATGTTGCAAACATATAATAAACCACTGCATTTTGCCTGAAATTCTTTTTGTCTAAGAAGTAATTTGCCAACAGTGAGTTGAAAGTAGCATATTCAGGGCACACATTCACAGATTTTAACTTTAACAGAACCCATGAATTGCATTTGTATCACATTTCCTTCTTTTTTCTTTTTCTTTTTTTTTTTTTTTTTTTTCCAGATATTGGTGCACTGCAGGTAAGGGATGGATCTTTCTATTTTCCATCTTTTCTTTACTTAAAGCAGTTTCTGTTTAAATCCTCACTAATCACATTGTGATAAGCATTTGAAAATCCTGAGCTATTCAGCTGCCTGAGCAGTATTTGCCACAGATATTATTGGGTGAAATAGCTATTTTCCTCTGATGGTAGTTTCAACAAGTAGTGCAGTATTTAGTTCATGTCCGAGTTATTGTCTAAGTTACTGCAGCAGCATTTACGATGGCTACACAGGCTCTACATTGCTGTAGGCAATCAACCACTGTACTCCTGCCCTCTTTCTGGGCTTTTTCTCAGCATCTACTTCTGGCCAGTACTGGGGGGAGCTCAGGGTGTGTGTGGAGTCTCTTAATGTCACCTTTCTTACATATCTGTTGTTGAGAGCTTCTTTAGTGAACACAGATTGCATCTACAGGGCTACTGCAGGAACTATGTGATACCCAGCAATGTCTGCACTATGGAATATGTCCCACACTGTGGGTCTGATGGTGTAACATATGCCAATAAATGCTTATTCTGCAATGCATTCCTGTAAGTACGAAAATAAGTCTCTTCACTAACTAAATAACAAATTAACTTAGCTTCAACTAACTAATCACTCTTGGAGACTGGCTGGAGAACTGAAGTTCTCTTACTTCACATTCATTTGTTCTCTTACTAGTGGGGGTCAGTTTTTATTGGGAGAATTTGCCAGAATTCCTCTTTCATGGATAAAGAGGTACTATTTAGTATAGATCTGCATTTCCCTCTTAAGTAATTTGCTGAAGAACTTTCTTTCAGCAAGCAAAGTCTATTTCATGCATACTATTTGTTCTTCTTCTAAATTGTCTTTATCTTGTCTTTGAATGTTAGTAATAAAAGGAAATAGCTGGAATAGCATTCGGAAGTTTTCTATTTTGTTTAAGCCTCTGTATGATATATCTTTCACCTGAGGGAGAGGCAAACAGTAAAAGCCCAGATGTGCTGTCTCTGAGGTAGATTTCTTTCTCCGCAGGAGAAGCCGTCAGACTCTTCGCTTGAGATCTCTTCGAAAGTGTTAATTTCTCGACAGGCTTCAGCTCATAAAGAGGAATCCTCCCTGGCGCCATTCCCCATGGCAGATGCTCCCCTAAAGCCTTGTCTTGAACCTTGAAAGCTCTTGTTGAATCCTGAAAACCTCTGCTTAATAAAAAAGCCATCAGCATTTATGTTTTGCTTTAATAATATGTCTCATTCTGTTTTTACCTAAGATGTTGCATACATCACTGCAACAATCCTGGGGTGCAGATATTAACAGGCAAATTACAGGGAAGAGGTTTCTATAAAGAAATCGACAAAACCACAAAGGCAGTGGGTAGATCTTGAGGGCATCTGCCGTCATCCAGCTTTCCAAAAGAAAACCAGGGCTGGAGATGCATCCTGGTGCAATAGTCCAAATGATCTACTCCACTAAGGGCATCTAGGACAGACTCTCTGGGTGAGGGGAACTATCTGCTTCCCTAACTGCTGCTGTCAAATACCTGCTGCCTCTCCCTTGCATTACTGTGTGGCAGACTTGAGGAGCATGAAGAAACCCTAAGCAATTCTGAACATACATGTAGATAGAGGCAGTCCCAAGATCGTTGCAGCTGGGGGTGTTTTGTGGCTGCTTTGCAAAAGCCATGCAGGCACAGAAGATCTTGCTGTCACCAGGAGCTGCTCAACCCTGTTTCAGTTTCAAGTGTTTTCCCCAATTTCTTATGTGAAGAAGCGCAGTTTCCCAGCTGCATCTGTTCCTCTTGCAAGCAGGATTGGAAAACCACCTTTAGGTGAGAGAAGCTCTTTTGCAATCCGCTCAGCTTCCCAAAGCAATGGGACAAGATGTTTTCTCTGGGCAGGCAGATACCTGGCTGCCTACGTTCGTGTTTGCAGTGCTCATCACTGTGGGCGATTGCAGAGAACTAGTGGGCAATCAGTCCTAACAGACCTGATGTTCAGAGGACTGCTAGCAATTGCTATTGCAGCCCATTTTTGCACCTCACCCACCACTTAGCTGCTGCTTGTAGGTAATTACGTCGACTGTCCTTGTTTGTAGAGAATTCTTTGAGATTCTTCGGCCTCCAGAAACCTCGGTTGATGAAAGGAAGGGCTCAGAGTCACAGCGTTAATTTATTATTCATTAACGGCGAAGCGCTGGCAGTGAGGGATGTTGTACAGCAGCAGTCTCCCAGTCAAATAGTTAATGATCTTAAGTGACAATGTGTCACTTCCCAGAGACTGGAGAGAGCAGCTCTCTGAAGGGAGGCAATTTATTTCCAAAAGACATGACTCTCTGCAACCATTTAGTGCCAAGTCCCTTCCCAGGGCTGGAATATCCCTCCTGTGAGAGGGAGATCTGTGTATGGGAAGGCATTTCATTGCTCTATGCCACTTCTTAGGACCAAGACAAATCGAGGCTCTGGGAGGTAGAGCCAGGGGTGTGTGGCTCAGGGGCTTCATGCACCTTCTTGCCCCACTCACCTGAGTGAAGGAGTTGGGTGTAAGAGAATACCAGCTCCAGCACCTATTTTCTTTCCGGGAGAGCAGCAGAAAGGATGAGGATGGCCCCAGGAGCCATGATGGCTTGGAGACAAGCAGATCTCCTGATCACTCTCAAGATCCCAATGGTCCTCAGAGAGCATCTTCCAGGGGTCCGTTCCTATGTCCACTAAATGAGAAAGTCCACCAGGCAATTGAAGGGAAATGGAGTAGAAATGAATGGGGCAAAGCCTCCACCCAGATGCACAGTTATGCAGCATAATACCCTGGAGTAACGAAGGGCCGAGCAGGACCCCAGCAGCATCCCCAGCTCACTGCCCATGGGGGGCAGCCATTTAGGGTGAGGAGGAAGACAGTCCTCTTTTATGGCCACCTCTTTGGAAATAATTTTTTTGTTGCTGCTCAATAAAATCCTGCCACAACAACACAAAATCCTCTCACCATTCCTAATCTAACTCTCCCTCCAGGAAATTCAAGGCAGGAAACATTGTCTGCCTGCCTAGGTATTTTATGGTACAATTCTTTAAGTAGTACCTCGCACTTTATGTCATTATCTGATGTTTGTGAATTTAGGAAATGCCATTAAATTACCCCACAATCTGATTAACACATTGCATGTAGTTATTTTGTTCTGCTCTATTTTATATCAATGTTTCTGTTTTAGTGCATTGTTCTACTTGTTGCTGGCCAAAATATACCTCAGGCCAGTCTAGACCTTTCTGTTAATGCAGTTTCTCTCTGAGGCTTCATTCAAGATAATCGGTTTGTTACTACGTTCTTCAATGCAGAGAAAAATATAACGATGTTTTAAAAGAAAATTACTTGGAGACATCATTTCTGGGGGCTGTCTGTGTCAGAGCTATTGCAGCAAGGCAGAGCTGAGATTTACTGAGTGCTTAGGATGCGCAGGGCCAGATCCTCAGCTTTTTGCTGTTAGTATGTGGCTCACAGATAGTCAAATTATTCCAGACACCCTTGCCTGTGATATCATCTCTGCTTAAGAGACTGGTGATATGCAGACAGCAATCAGATAGCTGAACTACAACGAGAAATATTAGATGAGTGCGGCTTAGAGCAGGGGCTTTGCTGGCTGTAAATTGAATTCATGTTGTCATAGAAGATCCAGTTCTGCCCCCCTGTGCAGAGGTCTGGGAACAGCAACCTGTTTTGGAGCTCTTGCAGTGTGCCACACCGCTATTCACAGGCAAAGCAACACATTTTGCACTTGTTCCTCCAGCAGCATAGACTGGAGCATAAAACCACTTTATTCTTGATTACAGTGTGGTGTGTAACAGCAGGATACAGGAACAAGGACAATGGTAATTCTGGAATAACAACACGTAGTCTTGCATGCACACATCCACCTTTTTTATTAGCAAAAAAAGTACGATTTCTTTTTGTAGCCACATGAAGCCTGTGAGAAGCTTTTAACTCAACCAAGGACAAATGAAGAATTTTCTAGGTCTTAGTAGATTATGAACTTACTGAGATAGGGAGTCTCAAAGCCAGAGGAAAAGATTCCCAGGAAAATATTACTGCTATGGGAAGAAATAATGCTGGATTAGAAACTGGGTAGATTTTCCAGACTTACTGAAAAATTATCTTAATACCAAGTGATCCATCACATGATTCCCAATGCTTATCGCATCCCTGTGGCCATAACCCTCTTGAATGTTTGCCCTCTAAGAACTTGAAATAGCAGGAAGAGTTTTATTTGAACTTCTCTGTGGAGCTCATATCTGTAGAAATGTTAAAATATTCCTATGGCCAAAGTCACTTTACTGAGCCCACCATCAAGATACTCTTGAATGCCACAGAGGGGTTTTGCCAGGTGGGTCCACTCTGCCCTTCCCATTCGTGACATGTGTCTGACATTTCCTGAAGCTCACTCTTCCAAATGCATGGAAACTAGTTGGTTTTGATTGCTCCTAATGCCTGTCTTCAACCCACCTGCTTCCACACAATTACCGCTGTCCCATTCCCTCTATTTCTTATTAATGGAGCTCCTTGTGCAACCCCTCATCATGTCTAGCACAACAGCTCTCACTGCCTTGCCTGCTGTAAGTTACCTCCCATTCTTCCTCATAGACCCTATAGCAGGACTCTCCTTGTTTCTCTTTTTCTCCCTGCTGCCCTGTGGAGTGGCAGGGATTAATGGAGGAAAAGAGCTGCTTTTGGAGCAGTCCTGGCTGCCTGCCCAGACCCTCAGAAGCAGCACATGGATCAGAGGGAGATCTCCCTCGTGGATCTGTCAAAGGGTAGGTGCTGGTCAGACACGGGAACAAAGCTGCTTGCTAACAGATACCTTGCCATTCACAACTCCTGAGGGACCAGCATGATTTCAGCCAGGCAGGAGAGGCAAACTGGAGAAGCAGCACCATTTCTGGTAACTGGGGATCTCAGATGTGGAGGTGGATATGGAGAGGCTTGGGTTGTAGCTCTCAAGACGGGACAGACTATGTTCCTGTACCCTTGCTAACCACTGCAGAGCTGGCAAATGCCAGCTCCATCAGTGGCTGGTGCAAGTTCTGAAGAAGCCTTGTTTTCAGGCTTTGTCATTCTTGCCCTTAGAGAATAATCAGTATTAATCCTTCTGTGATTACTGCTTCCCTTCCAAATAGGCTCACAATCAGTTCAAGGAATCTGAAAGTCAGGTTACTCAGGATGTTAAGAATACAACAGGAACTGCTTTCAAAGGAACCCTTCAACTTGTGGTATTTGTGAATGAGATCCAAACAGCATTATTCATTTATTTTTCAGGAAAATGATTTCATTGATATAAACAGGCCAAATCCCGCAAACTCTATTCCTTGACTACAGTTCCCTTACACTTTCAGTTATGTTTTCATGATTTATCTGCCCACCAAGTCTTGAACATCTCCCAGGATAATAAAACCAATTCTATTTTCTATTTAAAACTCAGACTGCCTTTAAGCCACATGTATGAATCAGGCTTCTTTTAAAGCACAAACATGTTCTGTCTCATGGTTCCTTCCATGACTACCTTACATCAAAAGTGTATTATTTTATGCAATATTCCTTATTTGTTTTTCCATAAGCCTGTGATAGAGTTGAACCACTTAACAGTGCTTAGCACATTATTCTTCACCTATTTTCCGTAATAATGACTTTCAGCTGACTCTCTTAATGTTATGCCACGTAACAGAGGGGGAAGGAGAAAGCCTAAGGACTTGCTCCTGTTAGTGACTGCTGCAAGTTTTTCTTGAATGTCCTTGGTATTAAGAAGCCCATTTTGCCTGCACAGAATACCACTTACCATTAAGCAGAAACATTACAATAGTCCAGATTTAAGTCTACTTATTCTCATGATTTCTTAATAATGGCCACAGCCAACAGATGAATAACTCTTGCTCCTACATAGAAATGTCTTTCAAATTTCTGAAGTTTAGGTAATGTTGTCCTGTTGGTGAGAAATCCAGTGTACCAGGTAACTACAGGAGAGAGAAGTGAGAGATTCATTGAGCCCTCAGTATCCTTAAAGTATGCTGATGTTTGCCAAAACCCAGATTTATGTCTCTAAAAGTTTAGAGTGTCCCACGTTGCTGTTTCCCCAGCTCTCTGTAGCATGCAAATATCCTAAGCATAAACTCAAATGCTTTCAATAAAGGGAGATTTTTTTTCTTCCATATGTAATTTCACAGCATCTACTATTCAGACAGTGCTCTTGTTTGGAAAGTACAAATCACTCATTGTACAGCAGGGCGCCTTTGTTAACAAGCTTGGTGTAGCTTTTGTTTAATTCTTCTGGGCATCTCTAACAAACAAATACTCTTTAAAGCTCAACTCAATAATCAATATTTTTTTCTTAGTTTACAGAGCAAATAATTACTTTCTGGGCTGACTTCACGAGGCCAGGGAATGTATATATATATATAGTGCAGAGGGAGAAAGCTGAGAATCATCCACTGAACTCAACAGCGACAGATTTGCAAGCAACAGACGATACAACCGTCTCTGCTATGAAGACAACAAGAAGTGTTGCCCTTCTTGGGCTTGCGCTTCTCAGCTGCCTTTCTGGTAAGTTGGTTTTGCTGTGCTTGTATCTCTAGTCCTCCTGAGCCTTTGCCTTTATATATACATCCTAAAGGAGAGTTCATCCTTTTGGAGATGTGATGATAACCATTCTCTTTTAATGAACTTAATCGTTGTGCAGATAAATACAACAGATAGGCAGGATGCATTTGTTTCAAGCTTACGTGCCTTAGTGGGGATAACAGCGCTGCAAAAATAAAAAAGTTCACATCCTATTTCTTCTTTAGTGAGTCAAAAGTTCTGGTTTCACAAATAATTGATTTTTTTAATCTTAGTTTACAACTTCTTGTTTATTTGGAACCGATAAAACTTGGGCAAACAATCACTGCTCAGGAATGAGAAAATGTGTTTGGTTACTCTGTTGGGAAACTGATGATTCCAAGGGAATTTTATTCAAGGACATTGTACAATTTTTATATTTTATCATCTCTGTTTTTATTGTAGATATTGTTATTGCTCAACGACTGGTGAGTAGTAGATTTTCTTTGTCATTTAGTCTTGATGTCTAAGCCTAGATGAATAATTCATACTTCTACTGTATCCCAGGAAAGGCTGAAAGAGAACAGAAAAGGAGAGTGAGACAGAAAGGAAGAAGAAAAGTGCCCTTAACTATTACACCACCTCTTTTCCCCCAAATAAGAAATGACCTTTGTCAGAGAAAGATAACTTCCCATGTTGGTGACAAAAAAGCAGCGATTAATAATGTAGAGTGAGAGCCAGCACAGCACAGAGTGCCAGCAGAAAATCTATACAGCTATTGAATAACTGCCTAAATATCTTCCCTGTCTTGATTCCCCAGGGAATGATCATTTTTGGCTGCAATTCTTGAAGAAAGTACTTTAAGTCTTAATAGCAAAAAGGTGCTTTTGTACTCTGTAAGGAACATGCTATATTTTATTCCTCTCTTTTTCACCATGGAAGAAGGATAGAGGAAGAAAAAAAAAAGACTGCCAGTAGCCCCCCAGAGCAGAGATAACATGATTCAAGTAAGTACACCCTTCTCTCCATTTGGAGACATCACAAGTCCTCTTTGACAGGCCTCCTGCGACATGTACCCATTCTCTGGAGAAACAGAGTTCAACTGTCCCACCGATTACGAACCCATCTGCGGAACTGACGATCTGACCTACCCCAATGAGTGCTCCCTCTGCAGAGAAATCTTGTGAGTATAGGGTCTCATGATTACCTACAATGCCAATTCAAGCAGCAGACAAAAGCCTTTGGGGATGTGACTAATCAGGGGGTGGACTAGATTTTTCATAAATTTCAGTCTGCCTTAATGCCAGCAATCTTCTATGTCAGAGCTCCTGAACCTGATTAATTACTGGGGCTTTATGAGTGGAGAGACTTAGTGAGTGAGATGACTGCATGGTATGAGCACAATAATTCTTCCTTTCCTTCTCTCTCTCTCTCTCTAGTCGCAACCGAGCCCTCGACAAGAAGCATGATGGAAGATGTGTTAAGGTACGGTCTGAGATCAGCTCCTTCTCCTGGTGCACTGAGCAGTGGTGGATGAAATGAGGTCAAAGAGCTAGCCAAAACCTTGCCCAGGATTAATTCTGTATTAAACCCACATAATTTCAAACTGTCAGAAATTGAATGAAAAATAAGAATTTCAGATTTACAAAAATTTCTTTTACATTTTGTATGAACACTTAAACTCAATGAGTTTGAAAACATTATCTTCTCCATAAAACCAGACTTCAGAATGGAAGCTTTTGTTTTCAATAACACTTCAGCACTATCAAACCAGTTTTCTTCAGGCTTAGACTTAGAGGCTCGTTGAAGCCAAGAAATTCCCAGAGGAAGTTTGGAATTTGATTAAATGGTAATTTTGTAACAGAAAAAAGCAACTCTATCAAAACATTTAACATAAACTTTGTTTATCAATATATGGAGCTACTGTGAAGTGCAGAAGCATCTCTATTTTCAGTTTAGAGAGAGAAAGTAAAGAAACACTCCGGCTGTGCAATTTAACATAATACAACGACTTCCATTTCAGTACACTCAGAGTAATTGCAGAAACACCGGGGTGAGTGTAAATTCCATTTTCAAGTGGCATTGACATTTCACAGCAAAAGTTGCTGCTGCAGGAGGCATTTTAGGCAAAGATCCTTCATGGTGGCATTCATGGTGGCATTCATGGTGAAAATACACAAGATGATAGGGATGCAGCCCACTTCAGGACAGGAAAAAAACAGATCCTCTGGGGTTCTGTTGTACCCATGTGCAGGATTTCAATAGTTTAGGCTCCTTCATCTCCTCCAACCACACTGGGGCTCCTCTCCCATTGCAGCTCTGGGGAGAGGGGAAGATGTCTCTTGCACTTTGCTCCATTATTAATGCAAAAGGGAGCAGAGATTAAGATGTTGTTCTGTGTCTGTTTCAGTTCGACTGTAGTGGCTACCTGAGACCAATCAGGGGTCGTATGAACCCCTGCACCATGGAGTACATGCCCATGTGCGGCACCAATGGAATTACCTACAGAAACAAGTGCCATTTCTGCAATGCTGTAGTGTAAGTGGAGGGCCTGGGTCATGGGAGCGGGGTCTGGATCAGTAGGTGCTCATGCTGGTATTTAGAGTGTAACGAGGTAGTTTGACTCGTGAAGCAGCTGCACTGTGCTCATTCATTCTCAACTTGCTTTCTTCCCAAAGGAATGGACTGGACATGGACCTGAACAATCTTGGAGAATGCGCCAGGGTAAATGCACAGGAATCTGCACACTACTTTTACAATACATTTTACAACACAAACTCACTGAATCTTAACTAATTAATAGAAACGTCCACACTGGCCTTGTGCATTTGGCCTGGAAAAAGGATTTGAGGAAAAGAGTTAAAGTATGCCAGTGTCAAAGGGCTTTGAATCAAACCCATGGGTCAGATATGCAGCTGCCCCTCTGACCTGGGAACACAGCAGTCAGTGGGTGCTCACACCCACATTTGCCAGGAAACAGGATGAGCAAGAGGTGCTGTCTCATCCTCTCTGCAGGAGAGCAGGAGGGCTGTATAATAGCAGCATTATTAGTAATGGTGATTTCTCAGGTGGGAATGCTTTTTGCAGGACGGCTTGTGACCATCCACTTTCTGTACACTGGCTTCTGCTAGCCTGCTGAACCAGAGCAGCAAGTGAGAGGGCCAGCTTGGGAATATCAGCATGGTTATCTCACTATTTCATAGAATGGTGTTATTTATAATAGTATTTATTTGATTCTTTGGCCCCTGCCTTCTCCCTGCTTCAGGATGCTCCATGCAAGCATGTTCTCTACATCTGAGCTAGCAGAATTGCTAGAACAACAGAGCCCTGCACCTGAAAAGTGCTTTCATGCTTTGCCATACCACCAACATAAACCTCTCATGCAGGAAAAGACAGGGAACAAAAGCTTTAAAACCTGGTTTTGCTCCATTGTTTCTCCATTATTAGGAGGAGATTGACTGCAGCGAACAGAATGGCAACAATCTGGTCTGCAGCTCTGAATATAGCCCCCTTTGTGGCTCTGATGGCAGAACTTATGGAAACCAGTGCCATTTCTGCAATGCAGTTTCGTAAGTATGGAGCTCACCATATAGCCATGAAACCAGAGGAGCTGGAGCACACACACAACAGCAGCAGCTGGTGTGGAAGGTCTGGAGCTCCTGTTAGCCCCTCGGTAAATCCATCCCTGCTCCATGTTCCTCTCCTAACACTCACTCCTCTGTCATCCCCCGGGCACTGTAGATCTAAAGCCCAAGTGAGTCTTCTACTTCCCTTGCAATTAAATCCAGATCCCCATTTGCAGGCTCATAGCACTGCCGACTCCCTTCCTGACAAAGTGATTTAAATTGTAACTGTAAAAGGTGTCTGAAACTATGTTTTTTTTTTTCCCCAAATCTCTTTAACATGAGAAAGCATGTAACCTGGGGAACCAGGAAACATTAAGTGAAGTACTGTATAAGTCGGAGAGCATTGGCTTATTTGGGTAAAGTTAGACTATAAAACTGAGATCCACATCTGTAATTTTGCTCTCCCTCTTTCTCTTCAGATTGAGCCAGGAAGGTCTGTTCCTCAGGCACCGTGGTGAATGCTGAGCATTGGAGCTGTGCCCTTCATGCTGATTCTTCCCTTACAAATCCTGAGAACACACACGATCCTCCCTGCTCCTTTGACTGTTGCTCATTGGACTCTGCTTTGATTGATCAATAAATTAAATGCAACTACTCTCTTTGCCATAGACTGGTTTTTGGTTTGGTGGCTTGCTGTTTGTATTTTCCAGGGCAAGGGTAATGGTCTTCAGGCTTTTAGGTACTTATCTGTCAGTCAGGAGAAGTTGTGAAACAAACCACAATAAAGAGCAAAGCGTAACACCCATCACACGCCAGCCCAAGCCCTCATGGGTGTACGTCACTCCTTACCAAACCATCAGAAGAGAAACCAAGCTGCTATAAACTACTGCCACTTTCCCAATTTCCATGTCTTATAGAGCGAAAATAGATTTGTCTTTGCATCAGCACTGAGTCTTGGGGGAACTGGTTATTTTAGTGTCCCTGGCACGGGTGATGTCTCTGGGGAAGTGTGACGGGGAAAGGCGGCTGCAGTCAGCCCTATCTGTCAGACCTGGGCAAGGGACAGGTCTGGTAGTGTTATAGAAAGGAGGCTTATGGCAAAGGGAGGAGGCTATCTCATAGGAAAGAAAATTAGGAACTGCTGCTTCCTTGAAGGGTGTGTCCATGGAGACTGTGTTGATCAGCACAAAATTGCAGCAAGCTGGGTAAGGCTGTAATGAGCCTAATGGGAACCAGAGGAGAAATTAGACTGGGCTCAGGTTTTCAGCTTCTTTTGGGGAGAGAACTGAAAAGTTGTGCTTGGGGTATGTGAGGCAGGGGTAAGATAAAGGACCCTTCAAGAAAAGGTCTTGGGTTTACTAATCTGTGGAAAGAAGGGCCAGAAGATGTGCTGGTAGTTCCAAAGTGGTTTCTATCTTGGGAAAAGAGGTATGGAGATAACATCTCTGTGAAGCCTAAAGGGCGCACTGGAGGAGCAATGATGTATGTGAATGTTCATGATGATGTGCCATCTTTTTGGGTGACTCAAGCTGTTAATAGGCAAACATCACAGGCAAAAAGTCTCAAGAGCACAGCTCACACACTCCCTTTCTCCACCTCCCATTCTCTTGATATTTAGCAAGAATATCTGCTGCTAAAGCTGATACTTAGGGCAAAGTCTGTGATTTCTAAGCCTTTTCTTTATCTCCAGTTTCCTGAAGTAGATAATTTCCTGACTGCGAATTTTGTAGGTCCTTCCTCTAGTACGAGGGCAGAGCAGTGTTCTGTTCTGGGAAAAGGGATGGGACTTCTCATTTTCAGATAGCTTTTTTCTGTTAGTACAGGTCATATAAATCACATCATGCCTGCTCTTAAGAAAAGTTAAGCTTGAGAGTCATGAGAGTTCACACTGGTGTGTGTGTGAAAAATAGTTAAGAAACAGTCTAAGTATTTAATGGATGTGAACAGAGAGGGATGTGAAGACATCTCTCATCTATTTCTTGTTGGCCATGAGGTTTATAAAGTGGTCACAGACTAGTGCAGGTTTGGCTATAGCAAGATAATTTCTTCAACAGCAAAATCCTATGATGAACCTCCTCTGCAGTGGTAGCTTTTGCCTGCAGAAGACAGATACTGGCTTAGGAGCTCCAAAGACTTTGGAAAAGCAAAACAGGAGCTGCTCACCTACTGGACAGGGAGGGCAAAAGGGTATGTACTGGGTATGTGGCTGTATCCCAGACGCTTGGAGAGCCTCTAAGCAAGAATTCTGCGGAAGATGGAAAGGTTGTATCACATAATACTTGCGCAGCACAGAAAGTACTTGGCTTGACACCAGCAAGACTCTGCCCAGCTACAGCCCTTGGTTTCCAAAACAAGGTACATATGCCCTTGTCCATCCCTGATTTTCACCGGAGTCAGAGGAACAGAAAGATGCCCTCACCCATGCCAGCAAGTAGCCTGTTTCAAGTGCTGTAAAGAAGTGGAAAGGGGTAAGAACAATAATCACCTGGTTGGTAGTTTAGTCTCGTCCTTTCATTAGCGTGGAAGGGATTGGTCCCTGTGGTACATATGCTGAGGCTTTAGGCACTCGGTTACACTGCAGCAGCTGAAACGTTTGGGTAGATAAAGGACTGAGGTACTAAGGCTGTGGTCGTGAGCAGTGACGTATGAAATGAGAAAAGGCAAACAAGTAGTGCTGTGAGCGGCAGAACTGAGCGTGGTTTTGAACAGCTCTGCGGCTGACTGCCTTGATAACTAAATTATATGAGAGGCAGGGTCGTGAGCTCACCCTTAATAGACATCTGAGAATTCACCTGTCAGTCACGGTTTCTCTGCTGTGTGGGTTTTAAAATGTCTAGCAAGCTGCAAAGTGTAATGCTTCCCCAGGTGTAGACATTCATAACATTGCTCTCACACAGAAACTCCCTCCTTTGCTGGCTGAGGATGTTACTAGCATCTTTCCTCTGTTGCTAGAAAAATGTCTTAGAATGTATTTTTTATTTATTTTCTTTTTTTACCCCTATGGATGGAATGAGTTGCAGATTCAAAATTCACTGGGGAAACAAATAACCAGATACATCTATACTCACTGCTCTCCTAAGTCTTGTCTCCTTAGGTAAATACATTAAAATTTAAAGCTTATTCTGATCTGGACAGGTATTTTGCAAATAGTGGAACTGAGCACAGATCCTCGCTCAGACTCAGCTGGAAATAGAACTCCAGTTTCCCGATTCCCCATCAAATTTCCTGCATTGCCACTTGCTGTGGGAGCAGAGCCCTAACATATGTTTGTGAACGCGAAAAGCTGGAAAACACTGACAGCTAGATTTTAAACAGTTCAGGGGGGAGAGTCAGCAGTCCTATCTGGGACTGTGCACACAGCTATGAGAGCATGTCACACTGGAGTGCTCCTCCACCCCAACCCAACAAATTTAGATCCATCCTCAAAAATAGCCAGGGAACAACGTATAATTGGTTTCACAGACAACACATTCTCATGGTGTGATTTATTTTGTAACGTCTAGTGAGTGTCATCACGCCGCACTCAAAGCCTCAGAGCTGGCATTCAGTGAGGGCCCAGAGAATGAAAATTACCAGCTTCCCCGATGAATCACTGCTTTGAAAATTCACCCTTGTGAGAATCCTGTGACTATTTAGATAAAAAAAAAAAAAGAAAGATATTACAAGCCCTTCTATCACTCATATAATTATCCCTTTCTAGGTTTGATGTGGACAGGGCAGCATTCCTAAAGCACCATAAACAAGGCCAGGACCAATAATGGCTTTAGAAATGAAGTAGAGAAGTTCTCACAATTAAGGTGGAGAACGAGGACAGCTACGGATGGGCGCATAAATACACAAAGGCAGGTCTGCATGTGCACTGTGGCCTCCAGTGCTGAGACGACACCTCCCGCACACACTGCTTGGCTTGGGCTAAAGAGCTACCTGCAGCATGAAGGCAACAGGTGCCTTAGTGCTTCTCAGCCTACTGCTGCTCTCTTTCTTCTCAGGTAAGTGATGTTTTCCCTAGCTAGAAAAGAAAAAACAAATCCCAAACCTTTCCTGACAACAGCAAACTCGAGAGAGCTTTGATCGCCGGATGACAGGCTTGAAGATAAAGCTGAGCAAGTAGAAAATATCTGCGGGACTTGCTCACTCATATGACATATTTCCGCTCCTTGTGTGCCTCCGCAGTGAATAACGCAGTGGAGGTGTCACTGGGAGACACAGTGAGCAAATCCTAAAATGCTCTTTCAACAAATGTACTGAAGCGGAGCATAATGATGAGGTTTTCTTTGGTGCAAATGTTCACTGGAGAGTTTTGCTGAACCAGTTAGAGAAGAAACTCACTCACCTCAGGATCATCAGCTCTTGTTTTGATCCTAAGGGTCTTGGCACTGGTGTTTTCCTTGGAGATGTGGAAACATAATTAGATGAAAGTTTCAGCTTTCGTTTATGTGGCAGAGAAAAGCTTGAAAATTAAATTTGAATGTCCTCAAGGAGTCAGAGCAAAGAGGGCAAATTAAAAGGAGCCAGAATTTATTTATCTGGAGATTTACACATCTCTTCGATGATCTGGGGAAGGTGAGTGATGGCTTTTGAAGATATAGGTCACGTCAGTGTTAACAATTGCTTATGTCCAGCTGACCCAGCTCTGCAAGGTTTGTGGTGATAGTTACTGAAGAGTATGCAGAACAAGGATGATTCCTACTTGTTTTTCTGTGAATAATTTGAATAAAGAATTCACTTGAGAAAATGGCAAGCTGTGCATGGAGAAAAGAGATGAATTACTTCGTACACATTATTCATTATGAAATATTCATCTGTCTCTAATTGAGTTTTAATTGGATCTGGGTTCTGTCAGAGTGCTGAAGCTTCCTTCCAAGGCCAGGCACAATAGCTGCAAATTCTGTGATCTCCTATAAAATAAACAGATGTCAAGAGACATCATCACAAAGTCTTCAGTAGCCACATGTAATATTTATAAAAACTATCTAATGAGCTATTTCGTAAATAATATGCAGATAGCCATAACAGTGACTTTACAATTAAGCCAGCTCAGCCTAACCTGGGGACACGATAAATACACCAGCACCAGGGATAAAATGTCAAAGAGCAATACAACCAGCAGAAGTCAGGTGGGTTGATGGGTGATGATGCTCTAGCTGACTGAGTTGGGTGGGATTTCCAGTCTGTGAGAGCACAAGTGTAGGACAAGGTCCTCCCATCTCCTGCCCAGAGCAGCATCACAGTGGGCAGTGACCCCGCAGCTGAGCCTCTGTTCCTGTGTGACATGCTGGCTATTTTTTCCCCGGTGTTGTGACCCAAATTCTGCAAATCTGCATTCAATCCAACTTTGAGCATCAGGCTCCCCCTTAGAGGCATGGCAGGGTTGCCCAGTCCCACAACAAGGACTCAACCTGTGTATCTGGCTGCAGTCTTTGCAGTGCAGAAATATACAGAGAATGAACTGATTAGCTTCAAGGCCAGAGCCTTACAGTGTGTATTTTTGCACTCTAACTGATCAGCAGTCTGTGTTCTGCTCTGTATCACCCCATGACATCTTTTTGTATCTTGCCCAGGATGAACTTGTTTCTGGGAGAGTCTCTGGGCTGTTCTGTGCTGAGGATGGCTGTAAAGCTGAGCATGGGGGGGTCTCCCTCTGCACAGTACCCTCTCATTAGCAGCACCAGCCATTTTCATTGTTCGGAGGTGCAGGAGCTTAAAAGCCTTAAAAGTCAATATAGCTTTAAAATCTCTGTTGAGTGCGGCTCCAGATCCGATATGGCAGCTCACTTTCCCGGGAGTGGCTGCCTTCCAGGAGATTGGGTTATGTGTCTGAGGTGCAGTTAGCAGCTGAATGACTGATTACATGGTATTTTAGTAACATTTTTCAAAAAAGCAAAATACTGAAAAGCAATTCAGATAATGCATTTCCTGCCCCCTCCTCCGCCGCACAAAATGACAGAGTAGGAAAAACCTGGTGTGTGTTTCACTGTTTGCATAAAGGGTTTGTGGCTTTAGTTCAACCTCCATTAGAAAATAATGCTGAAATGGAAAATCTCTGTTTGTTTTTCTCTTTTTCTTTTTTTTCTTATTCCAGATGTTGCAGGTCAAGACATAGAAGAGGTTAGCGCAGCTTTCTGCTTACTGAGTCTGCATTGTCTGGAGGAATGGGTTTGTAAGATCTTAGTGCACAGTAAAGAGGTTTTAATGTCTGCTGGGAGCAGGTGGGTGCTTCCAAGAAGTTCCAACAGTTTGGGGAGTTCACTGTTGTACCAGAGATGTTATGTGTTAGCAAGTAGATGAAGGAAATAGATGGTTGGTTTAGCAAATGTTTCTCTTGATTAGGTCTAGGGTGCTTGCACAGGGTTGTGTTTATACACAGCACTGCTTTTGTCTGCTTTGCTCCACTGCCTAATCTTCTCATGGAACAAATGGACTATTGAGAGTGTTCTAGGCCTCCAAACAAGGTCCAGAGACAAAGTACCTGTACAATTCATGGACACCAGTTTTGATTCCAAATAGACTATGGTTTTATCTTCCTTCCACTGGGAAGTCAGAAAGCTCAGCAAGCATCACAATGAGTGCATGGTTTCGCAAGGTGCATGAAGCCATACAGCAATGAGCTAACTTGGTGCCAAATGCCCAAAAGAGCATCCGTGCTGACTCTTCTCCTACATGCCTAGGCTAATCCACTCCTGTCTTCAGGAGATCAAGACTTCTTCCAGGTGACTGTAGTTTACCCCGCAAATACAGGGCAAAATTTCCCCTGAAACACTGCTTCTGCTCATTTCTGACAGGGCTTTTTCCTTCAGTAAATAGGCAGTGTCACCACTGACACTTTGGTCCCTTTTGGTAGAAAAGGCATTGCATTAGTGACCTTTTGGTAGAAAAGGCATTGCATTAGTGACCTTTATCCAATTTGGAAAACGAAAGAAAGACTGTGAGTCCTGAAAGGGTGTTTTTTTTTATTCCTTCTGCAGATTTGTAGAGAGTTTGTAAATAGAAGCGTGTACTGCACAAGGGAGTCCAACCCTCACTGCGGCACGGATGGCATCACATACGGAAACAAGTGTGCCTTCTGCAAGGCAGTGCTGTAAGTGAAAGTAGAGGGGATTGAAATAACAGAGAATTAGCTCCTTCCATGTATGCTATGATATTCTTTATGGAGGGGATGCCCTGCATCCAGGCTGCTCCTCTTGTAGGGACCAGCCCCTGCATCATACAAAGTGGAATAGTTCCTCCTTGGAATGAAGCTGTGTGAATGCAAGTTAATTTAAATTCATTTCTAGGCTTTGCATGCTGCTGGTTGCCATGCTGAGAGGCAGCACGGGGCCTGGGAGGCAATTGCATCCTGCTTGTACCTTCTGCACACACTAATTTGATGCAGATTTCCCACTATATGCCACAGCCTGCAACTCTCACTGCCCACTCATCTGGATACTGAGAAGTGTTGGGAGGAATGCAGGAGCTGAGCTGTGCCAAATTATTCTGTAAAAGTCTGAATGGACTTTGTGGAACAAGACACAAAATCTCAGGGGAGGAACCTGAGTTTCTCCTTGTGCTGAGCTCTGTCACCTTTTAAAGAAGATGCAATTGGAGCCACATGCTTGGACTGAATGTGCTTGAAAAATACTGAGTTTTCCTTGAGAGTCCTTAACTTTGGTGCATGCTCAACGCTGCCTTATCCTAGGGGAAATCTGAGAGGAGTAAGGAGAAGAGAAAACGGCTTAATGTTGCCTGTGAGGTACCAGGGTACACTAGCATGTGTCAGGCAAATGATCCTGCTCGGAGGGATGAGCTCCTTGTCCCACACTGCTTATCTGTCATACACTGTTTTGCCTAAGACTGTCTTGCTTCTTTTACAGGAGAAGTGGAGGGAAAATAAGATTGAAGCACCTGGGGAAATGCTGAGTCCTCACTGTCACCCAGCAGCAAGACCTGACCCCATATCAGCAGCAGCCACAGACACCTGTTCACGGGCAGGAGAGCAGCTTGCCCTCATCTCCGCCATCTCTGCTCAATAAAATAAAGCTCAGCACGATTCTTTGGCTGGATTCCTTTTTCTGCAATTCCCAGGAAAGTGCTTTGATAGAGCCATGCTGGAGCCTAATGCGTGGCTTTGCTATACCATGGTATTACATCACCCTCCTCCCAGGAAGCAGGGCGCTCCCTGTGCCGGAGTGGCGATTCCCACGGCTCCCATGGGCTGTGTCCTCCCGTCCGCAGCAGCTCTTCTGTCCCATCCTGCCTGGCAAATTGGTACACGCTTGCCGGGCAGCCAAGCAGTGCAATCACCCCATGGGTTCCTGCCCAGCTCTCCCCATCCCAGCGGGTGGGTGACAGCGGGTGCCTTTCTTCTTTACCCAGCCTCCGTAGACATGTTCTTTCCTCTCTCAGAGGTTATTGTGGGAGGGTGACAGGAGAGCTGGTAAACAACGTGACTGCATATGCCTCATCTCCTTTGGAAACCAGAGACAAGCAAGCTGAGACTAGGGAATATTGCTCCATTTAAGCCTGCAACAAGAAGATGGCAGGTGGAGGCTAGTTTTAGGCAGAAGCTGCAAGGCTCTTCTTTCCAAATCGGTCTCTTTCTTCTTCCTTCTAAGAGAATGCTTTGTCTTGGAAGCTGAACTCACAAGCATTAATTTCCTGCAGCCACTGGCTTCTTATGCTAATAAAATTGTATGCAGAAGAACACTAGATTGCATAAAGTGTCAATAATTAAAAAATCCCGAACATATTCCCTGGAGAAGAGCTGTGGGCTTCCTTCCCCCCCTTTAGGATAAACTCCCCCTGTATCGTACACAGACCTTGAATTTCCAGGCACCGGTATTTGTATTTATTTACAGTTTTTAATGCACGTAGGCTTTATTCCTCTCTTTACATTTTACACTGCTGCCCTCCCTCTTCTTGATGCTGGCTGGAAATTCCTCCTTTGCACAAACGTGAGAAAATGAATTCTATAGTCTCTCCCCATTCACTGAGCAAAATTCACACAGGGAAATAGTTGTGGCATCCCCTTGTTAAAACGTTGGCAGCAGATCAATGGGACACCAGCTCCTTCATGTTAAACACTTAACTTTCAAAGGGAGCTTTAGATTTTATCATGAGCCTCAGGGGTCAACATGTTTTGCAAGCACCTAAATGCTGAGCATCTAAACCTCTGGACCTTGTTTGGACAGAGCTGGAGTGTTTGCCTATCATGCCACAATCCAGGCTTTGAACTCAATTGGTGCACAATGCCTAAAAAGAGAGGTCTTAGCAATGCTCTCAGCACACCTAATGCTGGCTTCTCTTCTGATAATTCACATTTGTGATGCAAATTCTGGCGAATCCTTTGTCATTTGGTAACTTTACAGGCAGCACGCAGGCGGCAGCGGTTAAACCACGCAGGCAAAATTCCATGTTGGCTGGTTTGGAGCTTCTTTCGGACCAGCTGTCTTTGACCCTGATGTTTTTCCCATCCCAACCTACTGGATTCTTGCAAAATCTTCATATTTTCTTGGAAGCAAGCTTACCTTCTCTGTATCGCAGCTGGTACAGCCAGGGGAAGAAAACCTGTTTGGTTTCACATTCAGATGTTAGTGGTAAATTCAACAGCAAGACATCCAGAACATGGACAAGACTGGGGGGAGCAAGAGCATCTCCTGCACAAGGACAAATGGTCATGAAGGACATGTTGGGAAAGTGGGAGGACCTTCCTCTTCCCGCTTGGAGCAGGATGACCTCCGCATGTCCTCTCCTTACTGACTTCTCCTTAGGTGATCCTACTATGGTGGATGGCCCTGGATCAGCACCGTATTCAGTGTACAGGAGCAAACCCACCCCATTTTTAAGACGGAAAGTGACATTTCAATGAGTGAGGGGGTGTGGAGCATCTTTACACTTGAGATGACCCTCAGTGACCTGCAGCATATTCCTGTATCTAATCCATTTTAATCTGAAGGAGGCTGAGATAACAAGGACAGATCACAAGAGAACACAAACCCCAGGAGTTCACTACTTGACAACAATCCTGTATTTTGCTTTTCAGATCAAATAACAAATAATGTACCTCTACAGACCCAACTGCTATCTCCTGCATCTGTGCCAGGGAGGTGGGGAATGGGACTAGTCTCCTTTGAGGAAATTAATCCCCCCAGTCAGGAAAACTTCCCATACTTCCTCCTCAGGACAGGCCAAGAGATTTCTTTCCTTCACATTTTAAATTGCATTGGCTTTTGATGGGGGCTTTTGACAGCTTTGAAAGGTGAGTGACAGATAATTGGATAACAGAATAACATGAACATCTTCACAGCCCGCTCTCTACCTTGGAGGAAGGGGCAGAGTCTAAGGTGGGACCTGTCCCAGCATCTCAGTCATTGCCCCTTGCAGCAGAATGAGGGCCTTGAGCTCCCTGCAGCTTGCTCAGTCCCTCCTGGCAGTTAACATAATGGAAGAATTCAGTTCGTGCATGGCTGCTCCTACTGAAAGACGCCATTCCTCACAGCTGAGCACCCTCCTGTGACCAGGCTATGCACACGGCAGAGGGAGAAGGATGTATTGCCATCTCACAGCTTCGCTCTGCCAGTGATGCAGCTGATAGATTACTGTGTCCAGGCTCTTGGCCCATTTAACTAGTGTGCTCCACCACTTCCTCCTCCTCCCCCAGCACAGGCACGTGTTACTGTCACAACTTGAGTCCTTTGTCCTACTTTTTTCCCTTGACATTCACAGTGTTTGACAAGGCTTTTCTAGCTGCCATGGCATGATACTAGGGTGGTGGTGCTGAATGCAGGGTTCCACAGCCCTGCTGAAGAGGAAGCTCTAGACTTGGTTATCATTTCGCTTCACCCCATTTTTCTCTAAGAGACAGCAGGCTGGATCAGGTTGGGAGGCATTTCGGTACAACCTCCTACTCACGCAGGGTCAGTTCTGAGGTCCCATCAGGTTGCTCAAAGCTTTACCCACTTCAGAATTGAAAACTTCCCAGGGTGGGGCATGCACCGTCTCCTTGCATTGCCTGTCCCAGGGTTCCACTGTCAGCATCATGGTAAAGAAATTTTTCCTTGTATCTGGTTTCAATCTCTGTCCTTTCAATTGTCTCATCTCCATCATGAGAGCCTGGATCTGTGTGCTCTCTAACCTGCTTGTTAACTGGCAGGCTTCTCCTATGGCCCCCTGCAACCTTCTTCTCACCAGGCTGAACAAGCCCACCTCCCTCTGCCTCTTCTTGCAGGGCTCCAGTCCCCAACTTTTGATGGCTTTTCACTGAACTTGGTCCAGTTTTTCATGCCTTTCTTGTACTGGGGTAGGGCCCAAAACTGAGCACAGGAGAGAAGGCAGAGCAATGGGGACATGTAAAAGGACTGCTCAGAGAGTAGCTGGGAGAACTGCAGGAGTATTGCAAGGGCTTGAAAAGATGTAGAAGGGGACAGCTTCAGGGAGCAACAGGACATTGTCAGGTGTATTGGGTCCTTTAAGGATTAGACAGCAGCTGAGCCTGCTCTGAGGTGAAATGGCGCCCAGATGCTGGGAATCTGCCAACAGTTCCCCCACCCCATTGCTGCTGAAGGGCTTAAATAGGAGCCCAGGAGAAGCGTTTGGCTGTTTGGTTGACTCCAGAGCACAGAAGGTGAGGGGTTTGCTTGTGCTGCGAGAATTTTGGTGTTTGGCCTTTTTGGGGTCGGTTGGTGAGGGCTTTTTGCTTTGATAAGTTGGGTTTTGTGAGCGGATTGTTTTGGGTTTGTTTTGTTGTTGGTTCCCTTGCCCCCTACTGTGTTTTAGGAACTTTTCACAGGAGTAGCTGCAGTAACTGTGGCTGATGGTGGTGTCTTATAAACCTGCTCTAAAAATGCTGTGGAAGTTTTATAAAAGCATGTGAAAGACAAGGGTTACCACAATACATAAAGGGAAAATGGGGGGAAGCATAATAAATATCCCTATAGAAAAGCAGGTGCCATGTAAGGAATTGCTTGTTTTAAAGCTTTGCCATTCATGGTGCATGGGAGGATAAGAGCTACGATAAGGTCAGCAGAGACCTTATTAGAGCAGGGCTTTGGAAGAGCCTCAGTCAGAACTTAAAAGACAAGGTTAAAACTGAGCTTTTGCTGGGCCTGGAGGGATGCTCTGACCAACCTGAAGCTGGTCCCAAGCAATGGCTGTAGTGCTTGTGGCAGGGTTGGACCTAGCACCCAGCTTGTGGAGCAAGGATTGTGAAGGGCAGTGGTGCTGTGTGTTACAGCATTCACCTTTCTGAGCTAAAATTGCTCAACAAATTGGGAGTGAACATTATGTTGGTATGGTGGCAAGGGCTGCCTGTGACACTTCTGGCCTTCTTCCCAAAGAATGCCGTGCTTTTGGGAGGGTGGCTTTGTGGAGTCACCTGTGATAAAGCCATCAGCTGCCCTGCCCCGTGACCCGTTCTTCTGTCATCCCCTGCTCCTCGACGTACCCTTAACCCTCATTCACAGTCCCTGCGCCCCCCGGGCGCTACCGCGCCGCCCGATGAGGATGACGAAGATGCAGGCGCTGGGCAGCGCTGCGGGAGCGCACGTCATCCCTGGGGCGGGGGTACCGCCAGCGGCTGCCGCTGGTTCCCGGGCGCTGGGCTCCCTCTTGCGGCCGCTCCGGCGGCGGAGGGTGCTCGAGTCCGGAGCGGGTCCCGAAGTCCTCCTGTGCCAGCCCTCGGGAGCAGGTCGGCTCTGCTGGGTGGGCAAACCGCCTTCCTGTGCTCCCCGCCCTCTGCGGGGGCATCACCCGGCCACAGAGCATCTTCTGCCTGTTGGAATTTAGGTTGAGGTGCCCATAGCAGGGCACACAAATAGTGGCGGTTATTCAGCCTCGCAAACTCAGAAGTTCCTTATATTGCAGTACCCATCCTCTTTTTAGGTCAGGTGAATGCCTTAGCCTGTTTTTTGCTGAGCACAGCAGCTGGTTTTGCAATGAGTTACACCAAGGGATCCGTGCAGGGAGGCACTGGCACTCTGAGCTTCCTTGTAAACTGCTTCTGTCCGTTCACTGTGCCTTAGCCTTCCCCCTGGCAGTTGTTCTCCCCATCTCCCATGGCTGCTGCTGGTCAGGATGCTTTGAATGAGTTTCCTGTGGTTCTGTACGGCCTTTCCTGAAAGAGCTCAGGCACAGGGTGAAGTCCTAGCATGACCCTTGGACATAGTAAATAAACGGTGTCTCTGATCAATGACTTTTTTGTCCCAAGACCACTCGGCTTCCTGTCCACCCCAGAGGATTGCTTACCTCCCCTGCAGACACCAGAGAAAGAAGTCTGGGGGCAGAGAAATGCAACTGAGATGAGCTGGGCTTTGTACCTCCAGGGTTTGGGAAGAGCTTTTCAGCTATGCTGTAGCTGGATGTAAATATTGAGATTTAGCATCAGCTGAGGCTTGGACTTTGCCTCTGGGAAGCTATTCCTCTCTGTTAACGCTGTGACAAAGGAGAAAACCATTGCCCCCCTTGTGTTTGAGCAGCTATGGCATGCCATGGCACAGCTGTAGAATTAGAGCAGGCACCCCTTATCCTGAGAGGGTCTCAGAGGATCTTTTGCTCCTGAGGGTGCTCTTCTGTTTGCTGTTGTGTCTTGGTGGCCTGTTCAGATCCTGATTATCCTCTGGAATGGCCCAGGCTTCAGCGTTATATCTCTAAGGGTCAGCAAGAAAAGGCTACTCGCGAGCAGATCAGGGCAATGGAGGGGAGAGAGTGCAGTACCTACAGTGGACACTGGATGCTGCCACAGACCGGGTGGTTTTAGCAGTGGTACCATGTCTGCTCAGCGCAGTTCGGCTTGGAGCGCTTCTGCTTTTGAGCGATTCTTGCTGTGGGCCCTTCTGCAAAGCCTCAGCTTCTGGAGTGTAACGATTAGGTGATATCTAAACCTCTACCTTCCTGAATATATATATGCACATATATGTAAAGACACTCTAAGCATTATTTATGCTTATTTATGAGGTAAGATAAGGTCACTCTGCTGTCTCCCACCTCCGTAAAGCCGGTGCAGTCCAGCAGTTGCACATTAATTGGCTCTGGCAGAAGCTTTGGCTCAAAAGCTCCTGGCTGGTTTCCTTCCCAGCCTTCTGCTACAATGCTTGTCCCATGCCTGACCCAAGGTTTCTGCTCAGCCCTCTGGAAAGGCAAGGTGGGAGGCGACTATAAAGTTCAACTGATTCTTGTGAACAATGGACCAGTACTGCAAAAACTTCCCACAAGTCTCCATTTGCCCTCTTACTGCCTAAATAGGCTAATAACTTGGTAATGTTGCTGGTCTCTGGCTTGATTTGAGTTTCTTTGACAGCAGTACTGCAGCTCTCCTCCTTTCATAGTTTCTGGAATTGTGCCCTGTAGTTGACTGAGTCATGCTCTGGGGATCTGTAATTATCTCTGTTACCTGCAAATCCATTAAGGGATTTGATGCATTAATCTCACAAGAGCTACTGCTCATTTTAACGTTTTCATCTTGCCGGCTGCCCATACCCTCTGCCTGCAGTGTGCAGGGTTAACTACAGGGTGAGCCCAGGGATACAGGCAAGCATTTCTACCGGCCTGCCTCCCCCTAACTTGCTCTAATCTCTGACCCCCAGCTGTGCAGTTGGGCTCCCAGCACCGGCTTCAGGACCAGCACCAAGCTGTGGGATTCTCAGCATACATTCTTCAACACATCTTCCCATGCATTGGAAAGTAATGAATGGTTCTGCATCAGCGCCGTGAGTTTAACTGGACAACTGTTTTATAGCATCCCTAAGTTGAAAACCGACAAACTGTTGTGTAACTTGTCCAGGGACTGCTGTAATGAGTGAGTGACAAGACATGAATTGAGTGTTGTCAGTGACAATAGTGCCATCTCAATGCTGCATGAGTGTACTTCAGTTCCATATAACCAGTTATTACATAGCTTTCTAGATGCCCAACTAAATCTACCTAAATTTGCTCAGTTTTGGTCTATAATTAAATATCTTTTTAGGGGGGTGTCTGGTATTTTTCAGTAAACCATCAAAACCAATCATTTCAGAAGAAAAAAATCCCTTTAGGTTACTTAAATTCTTAAAATTTAGGACTACTTGAAAGTAGAAATGCACATACAAAATGCAATATTTTGATTCTAATTAAAGGAGTCAATTTTCAATTACTTGCCTGCTTTCTTCCAGCTGCAGCTACTCACTAGATCCAAAACAACTCAGTTTAATAGCTTCTGAATATGTTTATCTCAACTAATTTCCTACTGATGGGAATATTTCTCAGATGTAATTACGAAGCCACATGCATCTGGAGCTCAGAATTTCCTTCTTTCCAAGTGTCAGACACAAATTATTTGTTTCAATTTGCTACCCTTTTGCAGGAGAAGGCTTTACAACAATGTACCTGTTATGTCACATCTGTAAGGGACTACTTAGATTTAAAAAAACCCACATCAGTTTATCATTTTTTATCTCTGAGGCAGTTTAATACACTTAACTTTTCCAAAAACGTGCTTATTTTGGTCTGGATCCAAGGAATATCCACCATTAGAACAGCAGAGGGACCCAAAAGTGCATCAGTTGCACTTCAAGCCTGTGTTTCAAACTCTGCTCATGTTCATCTATGAAACCGCTGCTGCAGTTTTCACTACTCATGGATGTTACATACCCATGTATGTCATGAAATGCGTACTGAATCTAGAAAGCAGGATAAGGAATTGGTGGGATTTGCTAAATACAATTCTAGAGCCTTCTCAGCTTGCTCTAGGAAGTCAAAATCTTCTGTGGTGTAGTAAGGGAAGGAGGGGACACGGCTCAGCATCAGCAACCATGGAGGCTCTGCTCCAGGTCACCCCCTCCCAGGCACACAGCCAATCCTGGCCCCTGGTATGGTGAAAATGATAAAGAGTTGCTCTTTTCTGATATATAAACACCTTGGGGGAAAACAGAGGGTGTGGAATTTCAACTAGACAGTTGAAAGAAAGCACAAAACACTTTTCAATCAAGTGTTAGTGATGCACTTCTCATTGCCGTGCCCACCACCCCACCCATAGCACCAAGAGCTTCATGCAATTTGAGAGCAAGCTCTGTTTGACTTGTACCCACTATTCTCAATAGAAATGAATTGAAGGGAAAACTACTTGCTAGGAGAGACAAAGAAATTAATGGCATGCCATTGTATGTGTCTGTGTGGCAAGGAAACGTACCAAGCTCTGCACAGACTACTGGGAGCTAAATGAGCATCAAGGTGCTCACAGTATCAGAGGAGCATGCTCTCCAGAGATGAGGAAACTTCATAAACAAGCATAAATAATGCTCAGGAATGTATGAGAAAGCTCATAGTTATATGCAGAGTTTATTTTGAAATCCTCTGTTATAAAACACCATCATGAAAGGGCTGATGTATCAATGGTGGGGTTGAAGCCTTGTGTGGTTATCGGGGATCTAAGAGATAATGAGGGAAAATACAGCTGGGCTGGGAAATAAAGGTCCGGCAGATAGTCAGAGTCACCCTTAGCACTGTAAGCCATCAGAGCCATTTTCTGCATTCTCTAGGAAAACCTAACTGAACAGAAATTGTTCATCTCTCGCCATGAGGCAATCCCTTTAGACCTTGGGTCTTTTGAGTCGTTTATATATAAAATGTGTCCTGATTAGTGAGAAGCCATTTCAGAGCACAGATGTCAGTATAGTACTTGAGTAACTTATGGCTGTCGCAAGATATTGCTAATATTACTTACACAAGAAACTCATAACACTTGAAAGATGTACCTTGTCTTCTCCAGGACAGATCAGTATTTTTCCTTTCTAGTCCTGTAATTCTCTCTCTCTCAACATTTCCTTTTATCTGAAATCTTTCTCCATCAATTCCCCAGCCAAAACACTTCATCAGCCACCCTATGCTGGATGCAGTGGTTGTTGGTGCTAATAATGGCTGGCATCTGCCATGAGGATTGCAATGTCAATAGTGAAATGTCAGGGGATTCTGCCCTCTGACACCTCTTCATTCAGCATTTCTTGTTTTAATCAGCTTTAATGACTCAGAAGAACTGTGTACTTTACCCTCTGGAGCACAGTTTTTACCATGGCTTCATCTTATTGATAGAAAGTATTCAGCACTTCTTCCGTCAGTCTTAAATACATCCTGAACAGACGGAGTGGAAAATTGTCTTAAACCCTTTGGCATCCACTTGCTGTCAGTCGGATGTCAAGTCAGGAATAAAAATTGGCAACTAGCTGTAGATTTCACAGTCATGCAGCAGGATTTGTGGAGCTGAATGTGCAGTTCAGTTCCTGGCTTCAGCTGTCACTCCATGTACCTCCAGTGATGAGCATTCATGCCACAGTGAGACATTAGAGTTGTCAGATATCCAGAGCTTACAGAAATAACTTCATTTTAAAATGGACTGTCTCTTTTGATATGAATAATCATACAGAACAACATACAAAATGCTTGACATGTACTGGGAGCCCAGTACAGTCTGACACATGAAAATATTTGGAGTATTTCAGACTCCATTTAATGCTCCTCCAGAATTTTTCAGAACAGTTAATTACAGACTCTGAGCCACATGCTCCCTTTGATTATGCTTGAATCCTATTTCTTTTAACAAAGATTGTGAAAGCCACTGATGAAATGCTTCTCAGGGACCTCGATGGAATCTAAAAGGAAACTAAATGTTAACAGGGAATGAGGCTTTGAACTTTGCTGTTGATAGTTATTCCCAAGGATCAACTACAGTTTGGAAATACAAGTAGGTCAAAATTGCCTTCCATATCAAAAAGGAGGAACAGAAAATCAGCAGAGGTGCTTTCCACCATCCTGCGCACCTGCAATTCTTGTATTACAGATATTTGGCCTTCCAAGTGTATTCCCTTTAGCATCTGACAATGTATTTGTTCATGAAGCTGTGTAACTCCTTCCTGAACCTGTTGATGCCGCCTGCCTCTGCAATAAATTCCAGGCAACTGTGACCTGCTGCTCTTAACTTTAAGCCACTCTCCTGTTTGTCTGAGTGACCCCTCACTCTAGTGTTGTGGGATTTGATGAACATAAGTTTTGTGTTTGCCTTATGCACAGCTTCATGATTTTATATATCTCATAGAATCCCAGACTGGTTTGGGCTGGAAGGGATCTTAAAGCTCATCTAGCTCCAAGCCCCTGTCGTGGGCAGAGACACCTTCCACTAGACCAGGTTGCTCAAAGCTCCATCATGTCTCAGCCAAGTAAATCACTGCAGTGTTTTTAGAAGATAGTAAAATACATATTTCCTTTTTTTTGTTGTGGGAGAGAAAAAAAATCAGATTGCAAGACTAAGTCTTCAAACATACAATCTGGTAAGGGAAACAACATTAGTCATAAAAGACATAATGACTTGTCAGCAACAGCTATGTGTTACCATCACATTGAGATCCCACTCTCACGTATTCCAGTTCAGCTTATAAAATATTTGAAAGGGGAGCACGCATCCACTTGTACTTTGAAATTCTGGGATGAAATCCCAGTGTCAATTAAATTAAAATCTTTTTTTAAAATGTTCCTTGTATAAAGCAAAAGAAAGGAGTATCACTCATTCACTGTGAAATTTCTGTTTGTATGCCAACTTTGAGTGAAAAGATATGGGCACATGTTGAAATACATTCCCTTGGTTCAGTCTGCTCTGACTAACACAACAAACTCTGTAGGTGATCCAAGTGCAATACCTTGACTTCTTTCAGTTGCTTTAAGGTGTTCTGCATAATACATATCAGTCCTGTATCCCAGCATCTGCTACTGCTGGCTTCCTAGGTAAAGGATCACTGTTCTAACCTCAGGGACTGATCTGCCCTGTTACGTACGTGAGTGAGCCAGCCTTACAGTCCAGAAACCAGCTCTAGGAGACAAAACTTCTAAAATTCACTTTCCATGCTTACCTAAAACAAAGATTTCTATGCATCAGGTTTCTGGTTAAGTAGTTTAAAACAGTTTGAGATGATGCTAAATCACAAAGAGCAGCAGAAAAGAAACTATATTTTCTGACAGGAGCCCAACATGCTCACCTCATTCATGTCTGCTGCGCTGGCATTCTGACATTTGCTGTCAAGGTTTCTTTCCTGGGAGGCAGAGGAGCTTCAGTGTTTGACACCACTGCTCTAATCTACAGTGGCACATTCCGTTCTCTTACTTAACTGCAAAATCAGTGTCTCTAGAATCCAAAGAAAACCCCCCAACCCCACTGCCCGAAACAAGATTATCGAAAGCTTCTCTACTATGCAAACCAGATATCTAAGACAGCACAAGACACATGTTATGAAAAAGGTATTTATTATTTACACAACTGCTATAGTTCCTTAAGAACAATATATACCATTTTTATTTGAAAGGGTCAGTCTTCTTTCAAATACATGAACTGCATAATGCACAAGTGTTGGTAATGCCAAACAGCAGTCACATCACACTTCCATAGTGCAGGCATAAGCAGCGCAAGTAAATGATATTTTAAGAACAGTATGGCTGAATATTATATTTAAACACAGTGTTTGCACTTTGACAAGATTTAGCTAGAAGAGAACAAGGGTTTTGTTCATGCTTTGTTAGGAATGTGACTTTCCCATCTGAGATTTAAACCTTTTATCTGACATATGAGAGTTTTTCAGGCAGACTGCTTTTCATGTACCAAATAAGAGTGGGTTTTTCTCCCTCAAACTTCAATCTTTTGTTTTCCAGTAAACACTGCTTTATAATACAAGTTCACACACCAGGGTAAATTGGCCACAGAGGTGGTACTTACCCATCTTACTGTCTTGCACAGAGAAACACTGACATACTAATACATACCAAACTTAGACAACTTGTAATTTATAGACTTAAATACTGGAATGGGAGAGGGAGACTGTTTCTAAAGATGGAGGGAATAGAGGGCTTATACAATTCATACACCACCAAGGTTGGCTCCTTACTCAACTTTTTTTGGTCTAAATATTTGTTTTTCTAGTTTCAGAATGGTTTTGGTCTTTAATGGTTATGGTTGTACTTTGGCAGCATAGGAAAGTACTTTAAGTAGTAACACCAGAACTGAATGCAAGGAAAAGTAACTGACTTGTTTCTCCCACTTTGAGCTTATTGCTGTGATCTTTAAAAAAAACCAAACAACCCATAACCAACCAACTGGAAGACCAAGTATAGCAGTCATTCTGGCTTTGGATCCAGTGTCCAGCACTATTATACTCTAGCGTAAAAGCAAGGAAAAGTCCAATGATCTTAGTTATGTTCCCTTCAATGCAGTGCCACACAATTTTATTATTGTTATTGTCCTTGCTTCTTTGAAAGATACCTGAAAGAAACAAAAGTACAGTTTTTCACAGGCACAAATATATCTAGTACATGTTATAAATTCCAAGTAATATCTGCTTGCTTTTCTCACTAGGAATCCCCCTATTGCTAACAAAAAAATAGAAATGTGATCAATACTACTTATGATTTTATTTTATTTCAATGTTCTTGCAACAGAGTTAGGCTCTATTAGCGGCGTTTTGGGGTTTTGTTTGTTTTGTTGGTTTGTTTTTTTTTTTTACAAAAGGGAGGAAGGAAATGAAAACATATTTTATTCTAAGAGGTTGAAAATTACATCACTTGGAAAAACAGCTATTATCCTTGAAGACAAAAAGGCCCATTAGATAAGGAACTCCTTCAAATACATTCAAGACCTGAATGAACAGTCATCTGGAATAACCTGAAAAGAACAGCCCTCCACTAGCTTCTTTAGAGGATCTGAGTTACTCTAAAATGTTTGTTTTCTGATCTCATACTTCTGCTACCACTATAGCTGGAGCAATTGGTCTGTGTGGTGATACTGAAGTCTCTGGAAATACTCCAGAACAAAAAATCCAACCAGTTCAACTGACAGTGCAAAACATCCCCTGAATTTTACTGCTTTTAAAGTGTAGCAATTGACTTTCTGTTTTAATCAGAAACAAGAAAGAAAACTGTGTAAGTTTGCAAGGCTGCTCTTTTAAGCAGTGAATGAGCAGTTTTTGAATAGCGTATTGTACTCACCTTTTTTGCATGTGTTGTAACATCAGGCTGTTGCATAAAACCATTCAGAATTTTGCACAAACACTTCAGCTAATCATTTTCCAGCAAGAATAAGGATGCTGACTGGTGCCCTAAGCATTTGGGAAACTGCTGCTCATAACACAGTAACTTGTATTTTGGATCTGATGAATACTGTAATACTACACAATCTGAATACTGCCTCAGAGCCACACTGTAACACCCCAAACCTCTGAAGTAACCACCAGAAAAACTGCCTTGTTACAAAGGACCTAAGATCTGAACTGATATCCTAACTCTGCAAGGGTGGGAAGAGAGAGATTTCCAAGGACCAGATTCCTTCAAAATTTTTTTTCCCTTTAAGAAGCATAATTGTTTCAATTGAAAACAAGCTTCAGATCTGAATGCTGGAGAAGTATGGAAAAGAAAAAAAGCTCCATTCTGTCAGAATCTTATCATTTTAGGGAAGCAGCCCAAACGCTATAGCCTAATTAAAATTCCACTCACAGTAAAGGACCTTCATTAACTGTAAGTGATGTCAAAGTTCATCAGCTCAGATATTTCCGATCATTGTACAGACAATCTCAAGCAAAACACAGTGGGGTCAGGGACAAAAGGAAGAAATTATTTTGACTTAATTCTTACCTTTCCCAATGTTTGTGATTCAGCTCCAAGAAGTCATCTAGTTTTGCTATTTCTTTGAGGTATTGAGTGAGCTTTAGAAGCTCCTTGTCTTTATCCCGATTTAAATGTGCTTTCATAAAAGGTCTTATCTACACAAAATAAATAAACTGGGTAAAACCATTTTCTCAAAGTAAGAAAAATGCTTTCAATTTTCTATCATTTACCAACTAATTAAAATATCTTTTCAGTACTATTCCAAATTATAACTTCTCCTGGGTAACAGGAAAAAAACCCTTTTCCACTAGTGGCCATACCCGATTTGTCTTGTTATTCATGCAAACTGGACCATAGGGACATGCCCACGAGGAAGAAATTTCTTTTGTCTTGCACTTCAAGCCCTCCCCTCCCCATCAGACAGAAAGATAAAATGATCTGGAAGGGACTGCCACATTTTGTGATGATTTCATAGATACTTTTGCAGGAGACATGAGGGGCTTTCAGCTCTGCTTTGAGTTGTGTGGCATCACTGGAACCAGATGTGCTTTTTTTCAACAAAAAGCCTTTGACTACAATCATAGCTTCTGTGAAAAGAGATGTCAGAAATAAAGCTTATCTGACAACTGTTTTCAGCTTAGAATACATTATACCTGTGCCTTGTTTTAGTGATTCAATGTTCTTGTCTGCAGCTCTGTTAACATTTTGACAAACATCTTTCAAATCTGAGCTATAGGGAGCATTCTGGATAATCCTCTCTCAGTGAGATATTAATTTTCTGAATATAGCCACTACTGAGATTGACCACTGCATATTTCAGTGGTGCCTGTCAGCACCATTAATTATAGTTCACAGGTGTAATTTAAGCAGAAATCATGTTTTTCTTGATTTTTAATAGTCTCTTCAAAGCTCACTTAATAGTGAGACAAAGCTTGTTTAATACTAATGTCAGGGAAATATTAGTCCAGACAAATGGCAGCCTAAATAAAAAAAACCCAACATGCATCTTTGCTAGTGAAGAACGCCTTTCTTTATGATACAGTAAAGTGTGAGAAAGTGCTGCTTGAAGTATAAGAAAAAGAAGTAAATGAAAATTCCAGTTAAAAAATTACCTTGAGTCCATTTTGTGGATTCATTAGGAAGTTTCGGCCAATATCATCAAACATTATAGTATTTTTTTTGCTGTAATACTCTGAAAATTTCCCCCAGATAACACCAAGAGGCTTCACCTGAAAAAATATGACAACCAAGGTACCTGAGGTAAATTAGATCTGCAGGAGATGACAATACCAGTCTATAGAAACTTGAGTGCAGACTTGAATGGACACTTACATTTTTTCACTGAAAAATTATCAGGTAGTTTGGCTTTAATAAGAGATGTGAAATACGGTAACATAGTAAATATACCCCCAACCCCTCAAAGAAAACATTTCTATTGGTACTTAATCTCCTTGCAACAGTTACTTATTATTTGATTTGAAAGCAGTGTCATCCAAATGTACTACTCAGAACATCAAGAATTTCAGTAGAAAAATACCCAAATGTATGATTCCAAAATTCTTAGTTTTCTTGCATGAAAACTCCAGCACAACTTTATTGTTGAATTATTCAAAGGGGTATGATAACATGTTGGTTAAATGTAGAAGAAGATCAGGAAAAATGGGCACTTACATCTATAAGTCCTCTTCTAGGAGTGTGCACTGTTATCATGGCAGCACTGTCCAACATGAAAGTTATCTTGTAGTTTGCATTGGTACTCACTCCAAGCTCCTGCATCACAAAGATTTACTATTAAAGCTTCTAATTATAACAGTTTTACTGCTGTGCAACTGGAACTACAATTATAATACATTGTTTGTCAAAGTGTGAGTTGATGAGGATCACCAGAGACACACTAAAAATAGGCATCTGGGAGGTTTTAAATGTTTTTACTTAATGAGAATCATAAAAGTACAGCATTCTACCATAAGAAAAAAAACTAATAGGAATTTTTTTTCAAGGTTTACTATCCTAAACTTATGAACTGTCAGCATAAATCAAAGCAATTTTGCTGAAAAGGCAAAATACACAGAGGTCTTGCCAGTACCTTCATGCATAATCTTTCACAAGTTCTGCATGCCTCAACGTCACTCAATATCCATAGCAAGGACAGCACCTGAGTATTGTCTGCTATTTGTTCCTGTTGTGGTTTGAGCCCAGACAGCAACAAAGTACATGCAGCTGCTTGCTCACTCCCCCCACTTCCCCTGGCAGGATGCGGAGGAGAATCAAAAAAGATAAAAACCCCATGGGTCAAGAACAGTTTAATAACTTGAAATAAAACCTAACACCGATAAAAATAATAAAAGTGTACATATACAGAGAGAGGGGGAAGGAAGAAACCTGCCCCCAAACAAACAATGCCCCCAAACAACCCCCCCAAAAAGGCCAAGTGATGCATAAGACAGTTGCCCACCACACACTGACTGATGTCCAGCCTGAACCTGAGCAGCGATTGGTGGCTCCTGGCCAACTCCCCCCAGTTTCTATACTGAGCATGATGTTCTGTTGTATGGAATATCCCTTTGGCTAGTTCAGCTCAGGTGTCCTGGCTCTGCTCCCTCCCAGCTTCTTGTGCCCCTGCTCACTGGCAGAGCATAGGAAACTGGAAAGTCCTTAATGAGCACTATATAGCAACAACTAAAACATCAGTGTGTTATCAACATTATTCTCATACTGAATCTAAAACACAACACTGCACCAGCTAGTAGGAAGAAAATTAACTCTATCCCAGCCAAAACCAGGATGGTTTCTTCCGGTAAATCACGGCCCAATGGAAGATGAAATATACAGTAACAGTTCATTGTTACCCTTTCCTTCTAAATGTGTCCAAGATAACCAGTGTATCAGAAATCTGCCAACTTGCACTTTAAAGATTTGATAGCTCCTGAAATAAGGACTCCAAGGAAAACATAATTTTCAGAAATAAAAAACTCTGATTAGATGAGAGAACACCATTTCCATCTCAAATCCTTTCAAAAGCTGAAAAGGAATAGCAAAATCTGCTGACATGTTATAACACATATAGTGCTGACAATTTCTGGTGTGTGCAGCAGCAGTAATATGCAAAGCTACAGAACAAGGAGAAAATCCCTACTGCAACAGCTCTCTTGCAAATATCCAGCCACTCTTAACTGATTTGCTTGTATATGAAAAAGTGAATCTTGCAAATGAAAAGAGCTGCCTACCTGGGTCAGTGTCCTGTTACACTGAAAAAACTCGCTGTTCTAGACCATTTGAATTCCTGACATAAATAGATGGTGAAAGATTAAACTTGATTATCTGATAATCCTTTCTTTTTTAATGATGTTCCTGCTTTGTCGTGTAAAACAAGTATTGCTGGAACCACTGCTTTCTGACAAAAAGTGAAACTTTTAGAGGTGAGCACCCTAGGTGCTACCAGTTTAAGGAGAAACAGCAGCTGGCTTCTAGTGGTAGGAATCTCAACTCATCAGGATGCTGGAGTAGGCCTAGAAAGGTTGTGATTCAGTAGAATATGAAAGGGTTAGAAAGGCAACCTAGAAATTTAGAGAGGCGACCAGTGCAGGCGAAATTTTTAACAATGATTTTCCACAAGGTTGAGTTCTAGCACTACACTGACAGACCCGATGTAAATAGAGATACAACTGCCACAAGTAGTGCAATGTTTACAGGGCTCAGCACCGATTTTACTTGAGCTCTACTTCATGGGCGATTAAAGGTTCCCAATTCCGAGATCACTCCTTTGTTTAGAAAAAAATGTAGCAATTCATTATTTTGAAGAAGAGAACACTGAAAATGTGCTTTGCTCTGTTAAAACCTGAAAAAAAAAATGGTTAGTCTGTAACACAGAATAGAGATACAAAAGCTTAGATTTGGAAAAGTTTTCCCTGAAATGAAAACAAACTGATTTCTAAGCATAAAAAAACCCACCAACCAAACATACAGCAATTCTAAGTAAGCTCATTAGATTTACAGCTAAGCCTGACTGTAAATATGTTTATCACTGGGTCAGCTGTGCAAAACTGGCTAGCTGCCTGATTTAGGTACGGAGAAACCAGGATTGAAAGAACAGTTCTTACGGATGTTTAAAAAGACAGAGGAAGAAACAGAACCACACAGCTGCAAGACATACAAGATAAATATGAAAAGAGTTTCCTCTTGATAACCTATTCCAGCATGCCACATCTGTCTGCTCCTTTAAAAAGAAAATTATATTACACTCAAGGATTAGAACTTGAGAAGAAAGATGAAAGCAACTGTGAACGCTATGTGACTAATCTCAGTTTCACCAGGTAGTGACTTGTGTTTAGTTCTGCTAAATTTAGCACCTACTGCTGATAGTTTGTGTGGAATTCTAAAATTAGATTTAATCTAGTTTTGTGACAGAGATAATTTAAAGTGACGGAGGATTAAAAACCCTCAGGTTTTGATCCATATGACCAGTTGCTGCTCTATAACGCTGCTCATGAGTTCAACTACACGAACAGCTAACCAGATTAGAAACAAATTATACATTTCCAAAACAACTTACTTTCATTTTAGCTTCAATCCACTTCATATTAGTGGCAGCTGAAACAAAAGTGAGAAAACAGAATTCTTTATCAAATCAAGTCACTGACAGGAAGAAAGAAACAAGCCAAGAAGATGTTCATATCAAATTTTTACATACAATTTAATTTCAGGAAGATTCATCCTTGTTACCGCTTTTAGGGCTCACGGCCTTGAAGCCAGACTTCCTTCATGGAAGTTTATTTTTATTTGGAAAAGCTAATGTTTCAAATGAACACCTAGATGAAGCACTGCATGCATTAAATTAAAAAGCATTTTCTAGATCAGCTGTTACTAACTATGGTCTGCAGGACCGTAAGAAATGGGCTACACCTGGTTGAGGAATCATACTGCCAGTGCAGGACTTTCTTCTGGAAGCAATGATAAGGATATACAAGGCCTGGAAAGGTCTTGTATAGACCACAAATTTTGTAATACAATTTCAGTATTGTATAAACCCTGCACTGGCTCAAGTCTGCTCTCCAGCTGTAGACAGGAAGTGAAACAGTATACAAAGTCTGTAGACAGGACACTTTGGTTCATTTGGCTGCTCACTACTTATTGTCTGGATTCAGATTGCTTGAGAGATAGCTATCAAACAGTGTTTGAATGTTGATTATGCAATTCTACTACTACAAGCACTAGTTTGTACAAAGTCACACTCCGTAAAGTGATGTTGAGCTTTATACTGTGATTAGAGCCATTCATATGAGCAATATGTGGTGTTTTTTTACATTAAGAATACTATATTTCTATAATAGCATTAATAGCTATGTGAACATTCCTGCTGAATGTCAATACTCAACATTCATCTATTGTTCTAGAACTTGTAATTCACTCTAAAAAGCAATATAAAAAATTCCCTCCTGGAGCCTCAGCTCTGACAATCTGCAATAAAGTCTTGAGTATTGAATTTAAAACTTACACCAAATTACAATATCATAATCTTCATATGCAGATGTCAGGAATTCATGAAGGTATGGCCTCATCAGTTCTACTCCAGTTTCAGCACATGATCTGTGATCTAAATAGAATGTAACAGATAAGCAATCCATTATTAAAGTTTAGGTTAAGTTATGAAAGTTCATTCTGACTTTCCCATCTATCCAGAGACCTAAAGGTTTCAAGAAGGAAGCACTGAGGCACTTCAAAATTATGAATGAACTCATAGCAAACTACCATTCCCATTTTAGGTGTAAAGAAGAAACAGAGGGGATATTTATCTTGCAGGTCTTTTACCCTTAAAGGTCCTTGAAGGCTTAGCTAACAATTAAATTGGAGATCTGTGGGTCTGAATATTTTTGAAGAGCCAAGCCAACTAACTCATCTGTGCACTTGGAACAGATATGAAACACATTTTTTTAAACATAGTTCAGTAATTTAGTGAACATATTATCAAGCTTATTTCAGACATGCAAACATTGTTTGTTCCAATTAGAAAACTGATTTCAAATTCTGCTAGCAGAAGACCGCTAAATAAAAATGCCAAACTCGCTAACAGGTTGAGTATTGATCTCAGACTGTAAATAGATCTCATCAAAAAGGAAAGCTAAGAAAAAAGAATAAGACAAGTTTATTACTGCTTATAGTCAAGCTGCCATGACACACCTACATCCCAGAAAATTAAGTCATAAGGAAAACTCTGGCTTTCAAAGAAACCAGTCTGGCAGAATTTTCAAGTAAAACGTGTTTTTGTGCATTTAGTAACAATGTGGAAATAAAATTTGAAGCTATTCTCCCATGCCCCCCAAGAATGGACTCCATCAGGTACAGACAGAGATGTTACTTTACAATACCTCACTCTGTCACTGTGATGACCAAGACATAAGTTGGTCAAGAGAGATTATTTGGATAGAACACTAAATCACTACTTTTTTATGTCTTCTTGCAGAAAGGAAATAGTTACTGCAGTAAAATCAACAATATGCAGTGCTTAAAATGCCCGTGTTTTTTAAAATAAGAGCAGAAGACCCCAAAATATTACAAAACAAAAATGATACATTACAACACATACCAAAGTTACTGAAGTAGATTTGTAAAGCAAAAATCAAGAAATTTGAACTGGCAAATAAACTGACCTCTTAAACAAAACCCACAAGTAGCATAAAATCTCACCAAATAGTGTATAATCAACATCTAGCACCAGCAGCTTTTTTCCTTCTCTAGGAGGGTTCAGAATTTCCACTTTGTATTCTTTAACTCTGCGGGAAATTTTTAGTAGATTTTCTTCCCTAATGTAACAGTGCAGAAAGTTCCAGTTAATTAAAATGCACACTGAACGTTCAATAACAGGGCTGTCTTTTAACAGCTACAATTCCTAACCTGTTTTCTACTTCCACAACTTCCTCTTCAATATCAAAGTCATTGACAACATCATCATTATCAGGAGGTGGCCCAAGGACATCTTCCTAGAGGAATAATAATAAAAGATAACTAGGATGGCTGAAGGAAAACAACATCTGGTATCAAGTTCCTATTACTCCACATTACAAGACAAAAGTACTATTTAACCAAAATTATTTCATTTTATTAGTGAAAAGAATTGCTGAAATATAACAAAGATTGTTTGTATTTGAGAAGTCAGCATCATAATAATAGATTAGTACTTCAAATCCAGGACAATACACGAGTTTCATGAATACAATGCTAGGAGAGTTCTGCAGAAAAACTTTATGTAGAATAATAAACACTAACAGAAATCTACTGTAATGCCATTTTCCAACTGATTTTAAATTTTGAGTATTCCAGTAATTGTAATTAGGAGACCTATAAGCATTTTTTCCCGTTTAAGTTAAAAAACAATTAAAATATTTACCAAACTCTCTTCACGAGTGCCCATCATCATAATTTTAGTATTTGGTTTCAACTTGAGAGCTCCAAGCTTAACATCATCATCAGCAGGTTTGCCTATAATGCAAGCAGACAATTGCTTCTTTTTTAAGGGGGTACAGAGATTTTAGAAAACTGCTGAATCTTAATGGTTAATTGAAACAAGCTACCCCTTTAAGCACCAGAACACCCCAAGTTGTATTTTCACTTTCTTCCATATACAGACACATTGTTGGTCTGGCTAGCAGCAATTTAACTTTTTTAACATACGTCTGCAGCACTTCCATGTCAGCCATCAAAAAATGACCAGGTAGATGTATCAATAATAAACTACATCCCATGATGTATAACATTTCTATGTTCATGTTCATTCTGGTAGATGACCTGTTAGTATACACATCCTGGCTAGGTTTAAAGGATGTTTGCCCTTGAATGTTTCAGCATATCCACAACAAATAGCATATACAAATAGTTACCCTTCATTTTAAGTCCAAGTAGTTTTTGACGCTCTGGTAACACTCCAGTAAGGCCTTTAAGAGACTGCTTCAGATCCAACACTGTGTCTTCTTCTGATAGAGAGGTTATTGTATACTCCTGTCCACCCCATTTTATTATGAGAGGGAGAGACATCCTGGAAGCATATGTTCAGTATTATTTTCTGAAAAATCTGCTGCAGGAGGAAAATACAATGATCATGTAAGGAGGAAATAGGAGAACTGCTCTTTTCAGGAGACAAACCATACAGTCTATTTAAAGTATTTTGATCTTCCATTATGTTGTACATCAAAGAGCCGTTTGTTTTGCATAAGCAGATAATAAACACTTTGATTAAATGTTGAAACCAACGGAGAAAGAACAGCACTAAAACTGGGACTCCGAGTTCCACTTCAATGGATTTAGCAATGTCACATTCACCATTTGCTCTAGCATATGCTCATTTGCTGTGTGTTCTGTGCAGGTACAGCCTGTTCACTGCATAACCAGCACCCAAGCAGAGTACTGCAGTATCATAAAAGTCATTCCAAAGCTCAGAAATGTCCTCTGCAATAATTATGCAACCGAACCAGCCATGGCTATCCTCACATGTGTAACAAATGGCAAATGTGAAATACACAAAATATATAAACCCATAAACATAGTTCTGAAGACAACAGCTCATTTTTAGCACTAGTTTTCTCTGATCACTTTCACTGTGCAATACCTGCAGTAATACACACCCCAAGTCATGTCTCACTGTAGCAATATCAAAGTAGGAGTTTGAAAACAAAGCCAAAATACACACCTACACAATGCATGACACTGTAAGAACTGCACTTTCATTGCAGTGCTGACAAAACAACCATAATTATACTGTCCTTAATTTACACAGCACCATTAATAAAACCTGTATTTAATAGTTTAGTCCTATGTTAAACACAACAGAAAAGCAAATTTTCTAGCTTTATGTGGAAGGAAAAGAACGTGGTTATTTCTACTAAAGCTTGGAAACAGAGAAGCAAGGAGATAGAAGGGACAAAAAGGCTGTTACAGACAGTCAGTGGATGCAGAAGAGGCCTCTGCACCACTAATGGTGAGATTGTCCTCAAAAGACTGGTATTCAAAAACAAGAGAGAGCAGAATTGCAAAAGAAAACCCCTGAGGTTATCAGCCTTCAAGGAATACATTACACCAAGAAATACAGGTCTGGCAATTCTGAAAATTCTCAGAATCCAAACCCAAAAGTTTGATTCCTCTCCCTCTCTAGCATTGTATTCTAAGAAGTTACCTGCTCTCCGACAAAATACTTCTCATTCACACAGTACAGCCTATTAGAAGTGCATAATAACTCATGTCCCTGCCCATGGCAGGGGGGTTGGAACTGGTGGATCTTAAGGTCCTTTCCAACCCTAACTATTCTATGACTCTATGATTCTTTGTGTATTCACAAAGCTTAGACCAGATGAGAAATAGAGGGCTAGATAAAACCTGCTTGCTGAGGACACTACAAGCGACACCTCTACACTATTCCTTCTTAGAGCCTTGAAAACAAATTGAAGAGAAAAACTGGTAACAGAAAAATGAATTTTTTTCTCACTCCCCTCCCCCTCCCAATATTCCCAACTCAGAAAGGGACCTGGAATTACCTGGTGGAAAACCAGATCATGAAAACAGGGTCACAGAAGTACCAAGAAATTCATCTGAGGTTCAGACTCCATAGCATCAAGCAAGTTGATCACCATAAGCTATCCCTGTCCATAATCCCTAGACTAAGTTTACACAAGAAGAGTTTATTGTCTGTTTTCTCACTGGTACCACACACCTCAAATCATTCTGCAGGAAAATGCACAGGGCAGGAACTGTGAAGAAACTACAAGTCTCTGTCCAGTGCTACATTGAAAAGATCATCCCTCCAAAGGTGAGCACCTGCCCAATGCCTGTCCTTACCGAATTACAGTCCTATTGGGAACATTACCAGCAACACCAAACATAAATGATACCTTTATTGAATGCCAAAATGCTAAGAGACTAAGTGTGATCACCAGAATCGATGAATAAAGGAAAATAGACGAAGAACAGAGAAAGCCACAGGGATTTTCAAAGTTTCTACCATCGGGGCCAGATGCAACGCAAAATTGAAGCTCGGTTTGGTTTAACTACATCTTCAGAGCCCTTACCACTAAGAGCCTGAGGGTTGGAAGGTCATTGGGTCAGACAGAAAGCACTAAAGTTGTGTTGTAGTTAAATTGTTTCGTTAAGCCACTTTTCTTGGGCTATTTAAGAGAGAAACCTCCGCATCTTTCAGTTTCATTAAGCAACATCAAACATAACCATAACAACCCCAGACAGAGGACGCGCGATGCTGCAGGCGGGACCGCAGCACTTTCTACCACCCCGCAACAGGTGGAGAGATGGGGTTTCGAATCGAAGCTCCGGGTCAGCCACCACCACCGCAACCGCGTCCCTGGACAGCACCCGCGGGTTCGCTGTCCCCGGCCCCGGTTCGCGGCTCTCCCCGCACCGACACGGTGCGAAGCGAGCGGGAAGTCCCACACGCTGCTGCCGGCCCCGGGGAAGCCGCTCCCGCCCCGCAGACATTATGGGGTTACCGACCCGGCCGAGACAAGCCCCCGCGCTTGGTCCCCTCTATCCGCAACAGGGCCCTGTGGAGCCCGGCCTCCGCCGCACGCGGACGGGCTCGGGCCCAGACCCACCTGACCGCCCCGGCGATCGGGGTCCGGGCGGCGCTGCCGCAGCCCCCCGGGTTGCAGTGCCGCTGCCGATCGCTGCCCGCACCCCCGGCAGCGCGATGCGGCCCTTCCCCCCGGCAACGGAACCGGCACCGGCCCGCGATCCGCCGCACAGGAAGCGGAATTGGCGCCCACCGGAAGCGGGGAGGCCCGGATGCGCGCGGGTTTGTCGCTGACCGAGTGGCGGTGGGGGGGGGAGGGATCCGGATCTTGTCGCTGCTGTGGCGGGCGGGAAGGCGAGAGGCAGCTGTCACCTCATATGCCCGCCTCAGGAGAGCTCCTCGGGCTGCTCCTGCTCGGCTCACGCAGGAAATGGTGGGTTTGTGAGGTAAAATCTGCGGAGCGAGGGCCCGCTCCCGGCCTCCGCACACCCCTCATGGTCGCTGTGCTGCCGAGCCGGCTGGAGCTCCGTGAGGCATGGCCGAAGCCCTGGAGAGGGCTGTGGAGGGAGCCGCTGTGTTTGGCGGTTGCTCCTCCGTGTGTTTTTCTCGTTACTAACCCTGAAAGGAGATTTCTCTGCAGCTGAGGGCCCTGATTCAATGTGCTCTTACTTCCTGAGTTGACTCGTTATAGGCATGTTGTCTTACCGGGTCTGTTGAAGCAGGCGTCACTGCTCAGCTGTGTCGGGATTCTTGGGCTTCAGCTGCAGTGGTTTTGTGCATGAACATGAGAAACTAAAAATACGTTTTGCACAAAGATGACTTTCTGTACTCGGGTATTCTGCTTTGCAGGCATAGTTTGAAGGACAAAAATGTTCTGCAGTGAAGTCTCTTTTCTTCCAGATGTGAAATAAAGTGGAGATGATGCAGACTGCAGTCCTACTTGGTATCAGTAAAGAGAGTGTTAAATTTGAGGAAGTGAAAGTTTCGGTTCTCTTTCATGTTGGGTCTTGCTCTGTGGAGAGGTTAGATAGTTCTTCTCTGCCATTTGGTGATAAATAGGGAAGGGAACAAAAGAGCAGAGGTGCGCAGCTGTGCACCAACTACAAGTTCCTTTAGAAGGTCTGCTGTAACTTCTAAGAGCTATTCGTAGTGTAAGTAAATCTTGGTGAATAAGTGCAGTATAAACAAAAACTGCATAGAAGCCTGATTTCTTTCCTGAGTTGATACAAATTCAATGCATTTCCTGTCTGGATATGTATTTTGAGTTCTGTTCTATATTCAGTTTTTAGCATAAAAGCACATTGGTTCCAAATGACTGGTACAAATTGGAGACTGCTGCAGTGACCGTTCATGTTGAGTTTAGCTTCTGACTGCACTTGAATCTATGTAAAACCAGTCACTATGTGCATATCTTGGTCATGAAGGGTTTGCTTTTTACTTTAATGGTATACAATTGTCATTTGCACAGAGGCAGCGCATTACAGTAGTGCTGGAAAGTTTCCAGAGCTACAACTCCTAATTAAAGTCACACCCTGTCATAAAACTCTGCACCCTCCAGGCCCATATGAAAATTCGAGCTATGAAAATAATACATAGTGTTGCTACCTCTCTGGAATCTGTTTAAAATATGTTTTCATGACTGTCTGCTTAGCTTTTGAAAAGCTCTCTTGAGGAAGCAGTAGGGTTTGGTTGGGTTTTTTTTTCCTGTTTGAGGAGTAAAATGAAGAAGTATAGGTATTTATGCGTATTTCATTTCTGGTGTTTTAGTATCTTGAGCTATGGCTAGGATGTTCTTGTGCTAGGTGCTGTTGAAAAGTGCTCTGCTCCTGCCCTCATTCATGTGGCACAGACAAATATATCCTTTTACTTAGCTGTGGAAACGCATGGTGGTGCTCAATCCCAACCGTAATTAGGGCAAAGTGGTACAGTAATTTGACTAAGGCTGTGTAATTATAGTTCTGAGCCCAAACAGCATCATCTTTTCTTCATACTCAGGAGTTTGTTTTGTGGTGGGACTCTGTGTTTGCTCTGTGGTAAACTAGCAGAGCAAGGAGAAAGGAAAAGCAGTGGGGGACTTTTAAAGCAAATGTGTGTCACCTTTCACCTTGATGTGCATTATGTCCTGGGATGATCCAGGGTGAAATAAAATGAATGCATGTCAAACTGATGCCTTCTGGATCCTTCTCAATACCTCATATTCACAGCAAGTGTTTTGAGGAATATGCTTCTGTGCATACCTGCTGAAGCCCAGGAGTTCATCTTGTAAATTTCTATTCATGCTGCATGCAGGAGCAAAATTCCTACTAGCAACTCTAGGGGATGCTAGGTAAGAATCCTTTAAAATCATCATTTAAAGCTGAAAACTGTATGGAAAGATCAAAAAGTTGCTTTAAGAGATTGTCACATCTGTATGTGATCCCACAAGTGAGAAAGCACACAATGGTTTCATTGGCAGGCTGCGAGATGCTAAATACTTGTTCTATTCTGTGACTTTAATGGTGGAGAATCAGTGCAGATGTTAATGTGATGCCGGCTATGAATGAGCCACAACCCAGATTTCAAAATTTTGCACCTTTTTTGTTTTCCTTTTCCCAAATTTCTTTTTTATTTAGAAAACTCATTTGACTATACACCATTCACTCTAGTGCAATTCTAAACTGAACCCATGTTAGGAAAAAATTTAGAGCAGAGCCCATGTTCTCCAGTAGGAACAGAAGAATCCTTAAAATATACTTTGGTACCAGTGTATTTTAATCTGTTTTATGCTTTTTTGTCCTCTCGTGACTGTTTTTACTATTATTTACTATAGCAGCCTTCCAATATCTGAAGGGGGCCTCAAGGATACTGGAGATGGACTTTCCATTAGGGATTGTAGATATAGGACAAGGGGTGATTTGTTTAAACAGGGGAATTTCAGGATGGGTATAAAGAAGAAGTTCTTTACTGTGTGGGTGGTGAGGCACTGGAACAGGTTGCCTAAGGAAGTGGTAAATGCTCCATCCCTGGCAGTGTTAAAGGTCAGGTTGAACAGAGCCTTGGGCAATGTGGTCTAGTGTGAGGCGTTCCCCATGGCAGGGGCTTGGAACTAGATGATCTTAAGGTTCTTTCCAATCCTTACTATTCTGTGGTTCTATTTGCTACAATACTTTTGTTACTTTTCCCCAGTTTCTCTTCTCCTTTTGTAATTTGCTCTAAGCAGGCAGTAAAAGCAGTGATGTCCAAGAATGTCAGACTCTTCAAGTCTGTACGGGCCAAGTGATTCCAGCCCAATGCAGATGCACGTGTGATCTGCCTGTGCTATTCATGACCACTTCAGTGTTCCACACCAGGCAGCATGGTTTACTGGAAGCTGCCATCACTGCCCTCTAGCAATGTAGCTTCGGAATGCAAACACCAAGAGCTGAATTTCCAGTGTTCAGTAATGTGGTGTGCTTTAGCAGCTGGCAGCTCAGTTAGAGACATGGCTATCTCTCAAGTTTGAAATGAAACCTGTTATCAAGTTATCACTAATACAGTAAGTCTCTGTCTTAGCTTCTTTGTCAGTAAAGTGAAGGGTAGAATAATATTTATATAGTTTCATAACAGCAGATTTTTCAGGATTATTTAGTTAATGTTGGCACTGTGAGATGCTATAAATACTTGATGCTTGTACCAGTATACCAAATGATTTCCACTTTCTGAATGAAACTGTTATTCTTCTGCCACTATTCAGCCCAATTATTTTTATTTTATTTACTTCAATTCTTTGTATTCTAGATTATGCCTCACTGGCAAGGGATCTCGGGAGAGAACTGTGATGCTTTTGTTCGCTGAACAAAACCTGATTCATCACTTTCCTTACATCACCACCCAGCTCTCCAGCATCTCAACACAGATTGGTATGGCTTCCCTTTAGGTAAGTTGTAAATCACAGCAGCTGTTCATTTGTTTGGAGTCAGTGCTTTCCAGTGTTATAAAAGTGGTAAAAATGTATGTAATCATATGAGATATATAATTATCAGAGATACTGTGTGTTTCCTGAAGAGAGTGAAAATAAATACGAAATTGAGAAACTGGAACTAGCTGAATGGCTAGAAAAAGCTTTGAAAAGCAGTGAGAATGAGAGGCAAAATGAGCGTCAATGAGAAGCTAAATGATGGGGAGAAATTCAGGAAATAGGGTCACAGATAGGGAAAAGCTGGGGAATTTCTGCGATGGGGCGATAGAGTGAGAGAAAGTAAATCAGAGGAAGAGATACGCCAGCTCTTTTGCCTTTGTGGGACCCAGTAATGCTCCCAGTGCCATATCCGGATACGTGTTTCTGCAGCAATTAAAGTTTATTTGTTCCTTTGTTTAGTAAGTGGGATAAAATTGCAAGAAGAGAGCACAAAGGCTTTGGGGGCTGGCTGCCATCAGGATTGTAAGGCATCTGCACAAGGCACCAGATTAGATTTCGTTGGCAATCTTAATTCTTGCTTTATTTAACTTTTGTCTGACTTGACACTAAATAATCTACCTGTTAAGATGTTCCTTTGCTTATACATATGTATGTCTGATTTTTTGTTTATGAAACAGTGGCTTGTAAAAAGCTTCAAATAAAACTGCCCATGTTACTGTCCACTTTAGGTATGCAATGTCCTATGTCAGCCTATTTTCCTGCTTTTGAGGATTCTTATGAGGGATTTTCTTTGTAAGTAGTTTGGTGTGCTGGCATTTGGCCATCCCCATGGACAGATGAAGCTTCCACAATATCTGAATTTAGAGAAGGGCTTTTGAAAGTTTTAATGAGATGTCATGACTGTGGCCCCATCAGTCTTTGGTGCTCATCACTGAATGTTTGGAATCCAAATGCCTCCATTAATAATGAGAAATAAACAGTCATTGAGTTCAGAATTCTTAGCCACCCAGTGTCAAATGGAGGAAAGGCTTTTAAAATTCCAGAGAAATGAGGCAGAAAGTTGAGGTGCTTTTCAAAAGACACACCTGACAAGCCACTGGTAACACCACATACCTGCTCTGCCCAATAGAGAACCTCTGCTTTTGTGGCTGAACATTTTTTTACTGTTAAATGCTGAGAGATGATAACATGAAGTAAAGGTGGGGTTCAGTTCTTGTTTGCTTACAAAGTGAAGTGAAAAGTTTGGTGACTTGCTACAATATTTTCATTATATAATTACTTCTAAAATAGTAAGAGGTTTCCACTCCATCTCCTCTGACTACCTGTTGCCACTGGCAGTTGTGAATATATATTGTATCTTTCTGCTGCTGGCTCTTTTTCTGAGAAGTAGTACTGCAGACGAGTGGTGGAATTTACAGATCCTGCACCATCACCCTGACCTCAGTTGTCACTGAACCAAGCCCACAAAGAGCAGAAAAGAAGCGACTCATGATTTTTTATTCCGTGTATGGCATGAGAAGACAAGCAAGCCCTAGAAGTAAAGCTGAAGTTCTTACACCTGGTATGGCAGCTGGGTCAGAGTCCCTGTGGTAAGAAGCAGAGTACCAGCAGGTGCTAGTGAGCAGTGCTGCATCAGAGACAGGAACAATGGAGCGGCTGGAGGCTGTGAAGCCATTGTTTTCCTATGGACTGCAGGAGTCCAGGGTTTGGAGCAGCTTGTTTACCTGAGGTACAACAGAAGAATTAGGTGATAGTGGCACAATTAATAAAAAGACGCATAAAACAACAGCTTTGCATAAAACAACTTGTAGTGCACGGACATGTTAAGTGACAAAGGAGGAAGCTAACTGTGTAGGAGAGCGAGAGAAGTCCTGTGCAGAAGGGTCTCCATAAACCTCATGAGCCTGACCAGAGCACCGAGTATTTGTGAGCAGTAACCACATGGAGATGCATGTCCTTCATTTGGCTGAACATGTGTATTTGTTCTGTTTAAAGAGAAGAATTACTGAATTAGGGAGTCCAGGGAATCAATGCATGAACTGAGAGCTTTAAATAAAAACCTTTATAATATAAAAGCCTGCTATTTAAAAAAAACATGTAAATCTGAAGCTTGTGAAGAGTTGTATCAATAAGCTGAGCTCCCCTGTGGTGTTTGGAGCAAAGGGTTATGTCTAGGAGAGCCCTGTCAGTTGTGCCATTTGGGCTCCTTTATGCTGCATTCCAGCCTGACCGGAGTGAGGAAGAGGACAGGTCCTGGGTTAATCCTGGATTTGGTAGAAGTTAACACAGGCATATTCACACTGCTTTTCTCTTCTGGTGTTTGGAAAACCTTTGGATATTCAGACGAGTAGTTTTGCAAAGCAGAATATGGATGGGCACCCAACCCCCTTATTTTAGTGTACTTCACACAGTTAAAGACATTGTGTCGAGGCTACACATTGTTAATACCCACGCCTATAAATGTTCCAGTTCTCATTAGAGATGGATGGAAAAAGGCAATTACAAAGTTGGCTGGCCCAACCCTTGTGAACTACAGGATTTTCCAGTTCAGTGTATTCCCTCATTCCTCACTGCAGCTTTTTTTTTTTTTGTCCCAGACAATGTGTCTTTGTAATTTTTTTCAAATATTAAGAGAAAAACCATTATTTCTCTTGAGTCAGGATTTTTCCTTAGTATGCTGTGGCCTGGCCACGCAGCATTTACAGAATGGGTGCACATCAGAGGGACTTTCCATGCAAGGGCCGTGAGCACAGGGTGTGAGGTGTGAGCTCCGGAACAGCAAGCTGAGCTGCGCTAAGCTGCTGGAGCTGCCCCAGCACAGGTCTCCAGCTAAAAATGTCAGTGCAGACAGACAAAAAGCCCGGTATTTTCTGTTTGATCTCACACCAAAGGTGACCGTAGCTTCTGCAGTACACCACTGGAAAAAAGCGCAGAGACAACCTCAGCACTTGAAATCAGTGCAGCTCTTTGTGTTCCATAAGGCCAGTGAAGAGTATTATTAAAATAGCAGAGCTGCCTTCTAAGCATCTGCCCAGACGCTACCTCAGATCTTGCTGACCGGCCTTTGTGAGTCATCTTCCAGACTCGCTGCTGCCTGGCGAGTCCTCACGTCCCGGGAGGACCCAGAACCCAAACCCTGCTCTTCCCCACGCAGCTTAACCCCAACCCTCTTCCTTTTCCGGGGGGTGTTTTAACACCGTGGTGCGGGAGTAGCCGGCATTAGGGGCAACAAACGTAACGCGCAGCCTCCGCGGCCACATTCCTACACCCAAACCGGCGCTTTCCTCCCCAGAACCGGTGCCTGCCGCTCAAAAAGCACGTTCTGCTCTCTCGACCCCTTGCCCCGTTTCTCCCCCGACGTTTGTAACGCAGGAACGGACCCGTACGCTGCCCTTCACCCTTCACCGCTCCACCGCGGTCGATCGCCAGCGGCCCCGGGGGGGGGGGCGCTGCTGTGCGGCGGGCGGGGCGGGCGCATGCGCGGGAGGGCGGGGGGGGCGCGCCCGCGCGCGCGCAAGCAGTGGGGCCATGGCGGC
>JAOEHY010028960.1:0-11122 GCA_025447955.1 Psilopsiagon aurifrons
ATTTTATTTTATTTTATTTTATTTTATTTTATTTTATTTTATTTTATTTTATTTTATTTTATTTTTTAATAACAAGATGTGAGGAAAAGATGTGTTGAAGAGGATAAAACACCTCTTTTGGCCACCTGAATCTATAAGGAAATCTACTTATAAGAGGTTATACCAACATCTTGAAGCATCACCTATTGTTATGTAACTGACAGAGACTTCAACAACTGGAACTTGAAATAGGTTCACCCACACATCCACTCCAACATTTTTCTTGTAGAATTTCGCATCTCACACTAGGATTGTATTACATGAGCTGAGCATAACATCATGGACTTCAAATAATACATCAGTTAAATGCCTTATGTCCAATTCCTTTATTTATTAGTTCTGTTAACTGCAGTATAGAAGTAATGTATATTTTGCACTGTAATATTTGCCAGCTTGGACAGAGCCATGAGCAACATGGTCTTGTGTGAGGTGTACCTGCTCATGGCAGGGGGGGTCGAACTTGATGATCTTAACATCCTTTCCAACCCTAACTGTTCTATGATTCTATGATCAGGCTGTGTGCAGCTGTATTGGGCTTATACGGCAATGTTTTGGTAGCAGGGAGGCTGTAGGGGTGGCTTTTGTGAGAAGATGCTAAAAGCTGTCCCCATGTCAGAACCCGCCATTGGCCAAAGGTGAGCCCATCAGTGACTTTGGTAGTGCTTCTGTCTTAACATATTCGAGAAGGGGAAAAAACTGCTTCACAACAGCATCCAGGAGAGGAGTGAGAATATGTGAGAGAAATAGCCCTACAGACACCCAGGTGAGTGAAGGAGAGGAGGAGGTACCCCAGGCACTAGAGCAGAAATTCCCCTGCAGCACATGGAGGTCCACAATGGAGCATATCTCCACCTGCAGGCTGGGAAAAACCCCACAGCACAGCAGGGAGATGCCTGAAGGAGGCTGTAATCCTGTGGGAAACCCACACTGGAGCACCTATGAACCCATGGAGAGAGGAGCCTGTGCTGGAGCAGGTTTGCTGCAGGCTTGTGACCCTGCTGGGGACCAACACTGAAGCAGCCTTTTCCTGAAGGGCTGCACCCTGTGGAAGGGACACATGCTGGAGCAGTGCATGGAGAATGTAGCTGTGGAAAAGACCTGCACTGAAGAAGGTCATGAAGGACTGTATCTCATGGGAGAGACCACATGCTGGAGGAGGGGTAGATTGTTAAAAGGAAGAAGCAGCAGAGACAAGGCATTGTCTACACCTTCACTCACCCTTTCTCCCTGTACTGCTATGGGAACGAAGGAGGTAGAAGAGCTGCAAGTGAAATTGAGCCTGTGAAGAAGGGAGGGATGAGGAGAAGGTATTTCTAGATTTGTTATTACTTCTGATTTTTCTACTCTAAAATTAGTTAGTTGAATTAATTTTTCTAAGTCAAGTCTGGTTTGCCTGTGGTGGTAATTGGTGAGTGGTCTCCCTGTCTGGACTTGTGCTTTCTCTTTTTCTTGTGCTTTTCTCTCCCCTGTACTGTTGAAAGGGAGAAGTGATAGAGGGCACCTGGGGACAGCCAGGTCAACAGCAGCAGTTTAGGTTCTTTATAATCCAGAGCACTGTCTTCCTTGTACTTCATGGTGGGAGTAGCTTTACCCTCTAAGCAAAACTTAGCACTACAGTGCTGAAGATGTCTAGGTTGGTACAGAATGCACTGTACTGACACACTCTCTGATGAAGAGTTTGCTAGGCATAGTTTTACTGTTGTAAAATAAATGGAGTTTAGAACATATTATTCAGTTATACCTCAGTGAAACTATCCGCTTCATTGCTTCCTGGATTAATATATTTTCCCTGTGGTAGTTTTCAGACACCTGATTATGACTAAGAGGCTGTTGTATTGCATTGTGTTATGCAGGGTGACATTTCCTACTGAGAGGAGGTGACATTTAAAGATCCCAGTCCTGCAGAAATTTACACTTGTGCTTGTTATTTAGACCACTTAAGAGAGACTAACTTCATAAAGTTAAAAAGGTGGAGAAGTCCCTGAGGACCAGAGTGTACTTCAGTAATTATTGAATAAAAGTTCAAAAGGCACACCAGACAGTAAACTAGGGCAACAGATTGCTGGTAGTGGCGAAATAATTGTGGTGTGTCTGACTAATCAGAAAGTTTTAGAAATCCACGCTTCCAACAACTGCTGCCATTGAGAGAGAGGGCTCAAGGGGTAGGGTGGTAAACTGCGTTGTAAATATAGCATGGCAGTATTTGAGAATCACTGACTGATAAGAGGAATTCTAATGCAAAAGTCCAGAATTATAAGACTTGTTTAATGCTGCTGAGACCTTGGGAATGATATGGATTTTCACAGGAAGACACCAACAAGCCTCTTTCTGTACCATCATCTTTTAATGGGTTTTCCATAATTAGGAAAAACGCTGTTGCAGAGAAGTTTTTAATGCTATTTTAAGATACATGATATACACTGTTGTCCTACACCTCTGTCAGGCTCACACATCATTTTAACTGGTCACACCAGACATAAGGAAGAGAAACGTCATCTGCTAATACATTTTGATAATCTAAAATATGTTACTTTTCTTTATATTTGTAAGTGCCAATATCTTATGTCTGTTTCCTCAAGGTCTACTGAGCCTGGAAAGCAGGAGGATTTTCACATTTGCAAGGGTTTGGTACATCTGTGATTAGTCCTGATAATTCATGAGATACTGGATATGAAACCTGTCATCCACCCAAGTGTTTCCTGTTGCGTATGTTGCATATTATTAATCTGCAATGGAGGGAGTTATTGAGAGGGCTTGGTTAGTAGTTCCAAAACCAGATAATTGTTGGAAAAATGACATCACAGTTCTTCTGTCCTAGATTAAGAGTCTGACACAAATGTTTGAATATTTCTTCCTGAAGTGTCTTCTGAACTGTAAAACCGATGAAGCTACCAGCTCAATATGTTAAACCAGACATGGCTCTGGTGTGCTGAGGTTATCTCATCTTACAGTCAATAGGTTAGGGAACACAAATGTGACGGCAAGTCAGCTTTTTCCTATTGTTTAGATGGAGGTGAGGATCTAGCTCCCAACGTGTAGTGGTCATGGCAGGAAGTTGCACCAATTGTCTTCAATCTGAATATAATGGAAATGGTGACACCAATCCTAGATCTAGAAGATGTCTTAGCCAGATACGGTAGAAAGGCCATATGACCATATCAAAGCTATTGAAGGTCCACTTCATCTGCTCAAAACTCTTCAGTTCTTTCATGAATGTGCTGAAACAACTGAGCTGTCAGTGCCAAGTGTGGAGGTTAGGTATTTTAAAAAGCATGAGGCAGCTGAATATAGTTCCAGAATCAATAACTATTCCTTAAAATATATTTTTACAGCCAGTTACAAGACCACTACCATTAAGGAGGTAAACATCAGCCAGGCAAATACACAATTCTCTTTCACTTGATAGAAAGCTCTACATTACATATACCTTAAACCAACACTCCCTTGGGCTGTTCAGGGTGAAATCATAAACACTATTTAGAAGAAGGAAATTTGTGACCATGAATGGAGGAATATTTTGGCCTGTCTGATCATGCAGATAGAGGTTCAGATTAATTACAAAATAGCTGCACGGCAATTGATAGATATATGAGGCTTTCACACACCATTTCCATTGATTTAGTGTGTACATGAAAGCTAAGATACTGATCTATGTGGAACAATACCTGAGACTTCTGCAAGCAAAAAAATTCAAATGGTTCTCTATTAATAATATTGCTGTTAATCTACTGTATCTCTACTGGCCATTGTGTGCGCCAAAAATGTTATTTGCTATTTGTTTATGTAAATACAATTAATGCAAGATCAGCTTAAATAATTTGGATGAAGACTTAACTATAATGTCTTGGTGTCCCTGTTTTGTATTACTCACATCCATTATTGGGTGTTTAGTTTTGATTATTTTGCATATATTGAATAGAGAACTGGATCAGAACATCTGAGTCATTGAGTTCCCAGCAGCAATTGCAGATAATTGCATGAGAACTGTAGTCCAGAATAGATTCAGATACATTCATTCCAATGTCACAGACTTGCCTCCAAGTGCTGCAAGCCATACCTGGAAAACTTAAAATTAAGGAGCATTTCTGGGATGTTAGGGTCACAACCATGATAAGTAGAAAAGTGAGCATGTACTGCTATGTTACTGAAAAATGGGAACTGAGGGAGGTGAGAGTAGGCTGCAAGGATTCTGCTTGCAATCCAAGTGTGTTTGTGAGAGGAAAAAACAATTTAGCTTATATCAGTATTCACTATATTAAATAAACCTTTGTGGAACTGTCCTCCAGAAACTTTTCCTTAAAGAGTCAGCAACCTTCCATATTTTGGAAATGTTCTTTAATGTTATGTGCTTTTGCAGAAAGGATTATTGGACAGAGAAATCTAAGGGAGTAACAGCCAAGCTTGTTCTCTGAACAGCCAAGCTCATTCTCCGCCATGCTTCCTGGATTTGACTATTGGCTCCTCAGTATCCAATATTTGTGTTAATTGGTGAGAATTCTGGAAGAAATAGTTACTAATTAGCTATTCTTTTTATTCTACGATGTGTATCAGGATATAAAGAAAACACATTTCATTTGCTGTATTCTGACTTCATCTTTATCAGTTCATGCTGACATTTTCATCTCTCAAATCCTCTGAATGTTCTTGATATACCAAAAGGTGACCATACAGCTAAGACACATTTACATGATATTAAAATTTTAACTTGGTATTTTATTTTAGTCATATATACCCTTTGTACTATGAACTTATATATTGTCAGTAAAGAAGTCTTCCCTTATGCAGCAGATCACATAGTATCAGCTGAAATAATGGGAAAAAGGTTGTGAAATTTGTGTTGGATTAACTTCTTATCAAGAGCAGAATAAGAAGGATTTTCTTAGGCTGGGTTAGCACTCCTTCTGACCCAGTGATTATTCACTCTTCATGGCTCTGAGCAGAGGACTAAAATGAATTTGAAAATAACATGTCAAGACTCAAATAAAAGTGGATCCAAACATCACAATTCTGAAACATATTAATGGCTGACACATCACTTTCGCAACCTGGATGGATTAGAACCGACCTAGAGATGAATCTTCATGTATCTAATTTTGGGAGTCATTGTTTTAGTTCAGCAGTTTTAAAAGGCACGTATGAACAGAGAACTAGTATAAACACTGTTTCCTGTAAACATCCAATGAATAAATTTTGGTGATAATGGTTTGCCTTGTGATTTGTCACTTTTATATCTCTTATTTTCAGAACTTGGGAAGAACAACAGCTGTAATTTATTCTCTGCCACAGTAAACATCATATGCACATGGCGCTTGCAATTCCTTCTGAAGCCTTTGCTGAGCTATTACATTGCTGTGTTTTATAACTCTGTTAGGCCTTTAGAAGGCACATAATATAGGATGAACATAGAAGTAGCATGAGTCAGCTGTAGTGATTTGAAGAAAAGATTTGTTGACAACCAGAACAAATGGCCACATCAGTCTTGACATTTTATATCAGCTCAACGGCATTTAGTTCAAAGCCTTAGAAATTGGGCAAGGGCGAGTGCACTGGTTGTCATGACCACCGTCTTAGGCAATGTTGGTTGTTCCCTGCCAGATATTGGTAAAGCAGCAGGAGACTTTCTTATTATCATTAATTTTAATAGCTTTCCACATCCTAGCATGCATTATCCACTGTTGCAGAGACCAGGGACTGTGTTGAGCTCAGTCCTGCTCTTGTCAAAACCTGTGTAGGAAATGAGTGTGGCTTTGGAGATTGACGCACAATTAAAGATTAAATGGAAAGTGCAGTTATATACCTAATGTATTATACCAGGGAAAGGAGGAGGGAAGGACAAGAAAGGACGAAACAATGGTTTAACTCACTAACTAATTGTAGTTAGTGGACACAACAGTAGGAATTTGGCTTTAGACACAAATGAGTAGCTTATTGACATCTGAATGGTTCATTTTTGCTGCTTCTAGACTTGTACAGAGAAAGAAAGCATAGAGCAGGACAGGAAAAAAAATGTAAATGCCTAAACAATACTTGTTAAGGGGAGGGAGAAAGCAAATTCAGATTTCAGAGAAGGAGGAACTAATTTGGTGCCTCAGCTCATCAGCAGTTTGAATCAATGTAGGAAGAGAGGTTTGGAGACTGATGACTAGAGGCAATGATCTTGAATTAATTCTGTGCCCTCCCTACCCATAAATGTAAACACCTTCCTTTTAGAAGGCGACATTTGTAAGCAGATTCTTCTACTTTACTTACTGTTAAATAAACCACTGGTATGTACTGAAATACCATGGTTATGTGACTTGGAATTGCCACAGGAAAGCATTTCCTTTGCTTTCTCTGAAGGGTATTTTGAATGTAGAATTCTATTATTATTATTTGTCGTATTACATTTGTAGTGACGTTTGCTTTTTGGAAACCTTCCTACTGTCTCCCTCCAATCCACTTAATGTGCCTATTTTTTCATTTGATGGACTGTTCATTTTGCATATAATCACATTGATACTGTTAAAGAAGAGGTAATCTTTAAAGTCAGGTAGATGCCTTAGAACTAATTATTTGGGAGAAGTTCCCCCCTTGACGGTGTTAATAAGAATAATTAGAAGATGCTTTATTCTGAATTATGTTCACTCAAAAAATGCTGTAAATAACAACAGACTTTATAACCTTTTCCCTGTGCTTAGGATGGCAACACACCTTTGCCATTTCTTCAGATGATATTCCTAACCTCTAAGCTGCATGTTATCCTTGCTTGCTCTTCTTGCTGCAGAGGGTTTACATTCCTGCCTGATGGTAGCCCAGTTTCAACAGAAAATAGGTGTTGTCCTGCATGGGTTTGAATCCCTCCAGAAAAGAGGTCCACCTACTCATGAGCTGATGGTTCTAGACAGTCAGCTGCTATCGTAAAGGTGAGCAGTACTAGTATTACCAGCAGCTTCTGCCTTATCAAAATAAAGGTACTAAATCAAAAGGCATCTTGTCATTCTGCACCATACATACATACCTTCAGGATTCAGTGGAAAGTTGGGGACCTCAGCTCTAACTACAAGAAAACTTTAACCCTGTGCTTGTTAGCTGCTGGCTGACAGTTCAAAGGAGCCTGATCACCTCCACTGGCTGAGAGAGAGCTTACTTATTCCAGCTGACAAGAGATCAGTTCAGAACTCCCAACTTATATTTAGGTGTTGCATTATTTAAGCTGGACACAGTTGGCCTCCTCTGTCTGGTTCTACAAGGTGTTTGGAGAAGATGTTTGTTTGGGAAAGAAGTTATGTGGAAAATTCAAAGTTTTTTGAGGTTAAGTGAAAGAATGTCCAGAGACAAACAGTGTACAAATGCACAAACTTGTAATATAAAAGGAAAAAAGGAAATGAAGTGATCCCCTAAGAGCTAATTTGTACACAACCTAGTTAATCATAGATCTCAAAGGCTCCATCTGCACTGAATAACTAGGCCCAGACATGGTGCTTCATACTTCTGAAGGGACCATGTGAGCACCTAGTATCTTGCTTCCTGCTGATTTTAGATGTGTTCTTTCAGGAGAAGTCTTGTAAGAATGGGAATTTCTCTTTAAACTTGAGACCTCTCTTCTCTCTTGTGCTCATCAGTCATGTCCTTCTGGTGAGGAAAACATTAGGTATTTCTCCCTTTATATTTTGTCACGTGTACAAAGTATTAAAAAGGAACTAATGGGGAAAGAAGGAATCTTTAAATTTTATTTTAATGAAAGCTAGCGATTTTCCCATATTTTCCCATTGTGATGGTATCTATGCCCTGTTATAATCTTGTTTACGTGTTCTTCTGACAAGTGCGCTCTGCTTTGCCAATCAGCTTCTTTTTAACTGTCTGTTTTTTCAGTTCTAATGGAAAGTCAGTCTATGTGGAGATAATTATATTTGTTCTTTCTTATGTTTCTTCTTTTTCCCCCCTCTTCCTTTGACATGAAGAGAACTTTGCAGAAGGCTTTAGCTAAAGTATCAAAACTTCAACCAATTTATTTACTTGTTTATAAAATTCAAATAAAAAGAATACATTATCTACAGTAGTTTAAAATGATCTTAATGGTAAAGAAATGAGAAATCTATGCAGACACCTTCTCCTCCCAGCTTTCTTTCAAGGCTCTGTAGTTTGTGGACTTGATGGTTGCCAAGGTGAATGCTTGCCACCGTCTATGTCATTTTTTTCCCCCTTTGATTTTATACAGCTTTTGCAGCTGTTAAATTTCTGTATCTTCTCTGTCATAGGCATCTTGGGAATCAGTACAGCATATTGCTTACTACCTTCCTGCTCTTCAAAATTCTCATCACCGTGATATTTCTTTAGTGCACTAATGATGATTTCTTCAGTGACTGTGAATATGAAGTCCTGTAGCAAGTCACCTTTGAGAACAGCTGCATTAATCCAAAATTCTGTCTTTGTTTATTCCTTGTCTTTTTTTGCTTCCTTAACTACAGTCTATTTCTAGAACTCTGGACTCTTTAATATCATTGCATGTATAGGGGAAAGCAAAGTTAATTATCTTAACATGGACTGCTGCGGGCTCAGCTTTGAGGGCACTGGCATCTCAACTTATGTTCACTTCAACATAAGCCGAGAGCGCAAGCTGTCATTTAAGACTAAGTCCAGCATCCCAGGCAGCTTAATAGTTTTACTGACTGTTCTTGTTATTTGAGACGCAGTTAAAACCTGATCTTGCATGCACCATGGAATGGATAGGAAATTTTAATGAGACTTGAGTACCCAGACATGTAGAAGTAAACTTATATAGAAGAATATGCAGGATTAGAGTGTTGCAAGTATGCAAGGGAGATTTTTAAGTGTGTATTGAATTCTGATATTCTTGCTTTTCATGTTCACTCTTTTCCCCATAATTTACTTAAAATATTGCAAATACAGTTTACACATGTGTAAGCTGAAAGATCTCCAGGCAGGTATAGATTGTCTAAAATAAAAACCTTACATTTTACTATTATATTAATAACCTTTAGTTATCATGGGAAACTTAATCAGCAGACTGGGTTGGTTGAAATGTGATCATTTGTCATATTAATCCTAAATGATTCCTTTTCATATGGGTGTCTGTCTAATGAATGTTTGGATCTGTATCTTGAAATATATTTTCATGATGTATTTGATTGAGACACAGATTTAAAAATCTCTTCATCCCATCTGAGTGGTCCTATCTATGCAGCTCTTGGCTGCTCCAAGCCAAGGAAAGGATCATGTCTCCCCTGTCTACTTTGACCTTCATTTCTGTGCTGTTGAAAAGAGAACTTACGTTACCATAGAGAATTTAGGTATTGTTACACTGGCATTTTCCATTCGTCAAGAGTATCTGACAAGCGCCACACAACATGCGTTTTTCACATACCTGAACTCTTCATGCAATTCACTGGTGGCTTTAGCTACCACACAAGAATTCCAGATGAAATGGAGTTAAGTCTTAGATTTTTTCCAGGGAATATTAGCATTCAGATTCAGACTAGCTGTGTTAGATTTTGCTTTTGAGGCATCAACGCGCATAAAAGCTTTCCCATTGAAATTAAATGTTTGCATGCTCAGGCAATATTTATTCACCACAAGCCTGTATTCCTCTTTTCTTTCTCTTCTGGTGGTGATATGAATATAAATTAATGCAGTGCCTCCTGACCACTTTTCCATAAATGTCTTTTTCATTTTCCTGTTCATGTTGTCCTAAGAAAAATTTTTAAAAAAATTAATAAAATAATAATTAAAAAAAAGCTGTTTTGTTTGGTTGGTCCGATTTTTCTTTTTAAGAACCAAATCCATATAGTGAAGAAGGAATTTATTATTGTTTCTTGAGGTATTTTCCCCATACTTTCTTTAGGTCTATAAGAAACAGGCAGGCATTGGGACAGAGCAGATCAAGTTTAGCAGGACTATATAAGAAATAATGAAGATTTAACTTGCTTCTTGTTTTTAATATGCTTGTACATCTGCAGTGTGCCTGCTGAAAACAGCACATTTAAGCAAGCTTATACCTATACCCCTTTTTATCTATAATGCGAGGGTATGTAATATTTCAAACCGCACACCCCGAAGTTTTGATGCAATGGCAAGCAGCAGAAGTTTTACATGCTAAAAATCACCCCTCTATACCTGAGACATTCTGATTACCCAGGTCTTTTTCTTCTACAACCTTTTAGTCTACAGAAGGTTAAAGAACAGAGGTTTATTTTTCTCTTTTCCACCAGAAGGACTGTTATACTTTTCTTATTGTTGTCTGAAACAGAAGGGAAAATATTATTTTTCTTTCTTTTTTCTTTTTTTTTTTTTTTCCCACTTGAAATGTTTTTCCTGTTCCAAACTTTGATTTTTGGGGATAAATGATAAATGAAGAAATCACTGCTGAGTTCTTCAGAAATAGATTAAGGGCATGTAAAAGGACTTAAATGTCAGGTTCCTCTCTATATAAGTAGTGTTACACCTCCTGAAAGCCTGTCTCTTCAAATTAGAGAAGGCCTAACAGAGTTGCTTAGGAGCTGTTGTAAAACGTAAAGGTACAATTTACGTTGGGAAAAGTGACTCTGCTGATCTGGGATAAAGAGAAGCTCAGGTGGCTAAGCAGGCAAGTGGCTTAGTGCCATGACAGATGACATCGAATTCTTTGTGCCTTACATTAAGCAAGGCTACTTACTAACAGAAAATAATTGTAGCAACCAGGAGAGATGATTTTGCACTATGCAAAGAGTGCAGGGAGAATCTTTAATGGAAAGTTCATTGCATTGATTGACTACACCGAATCTTTTGGAGCCATCCCTTTCCAAAAAGTGTCTTCATGAATGCAGGAGCCATGACCCTCATGGTGGTAGGCTCACAGAATTCAGTGCCAACAATTCCTGCTTCTGAACAGGAATCTCAAAACATCCCCATCTGGTTACCAGACATGTCTTGAGAAACAGCACAAGATAAACAGGCAAGACTGTGTTTGCTGCCACCAGTGCCTCAGGCAAAAATTAAAATTTCAGTGAATTGCCAATAGGGTTTTCTTCCTTTTCTTTTTTTTTTCTTCTTCTTTTCCTTTTCCTTTTCCTTTTTCTTTTTCTTTTTCTTTTTCTTTTTCTTTTTC
>JAOEHY010028960.1:11391-39117 GCA_025447955.1 Psilopsiagon aurifrons
TTTTTCTTTTTCTTTTTCTTTTTCTTTCTCTTTTTCTTTTTCTTTTTCTTTTTTTTTTTTTTTCTTAATTGCGAATATGGCGTTTCTCCAAGTCTGAAGACAGTAAGAGTCATCTTTCTCCCGTTTATTATTTAATTATTAACGTGCTCATGTCAGTTTGTTTCTGAGACTCCTACGCAGTGTTTGAGGTACAGCTTTGGAAGGAAATCATGCGCTTGCTTTTTAAATATTCCACTGCAAGTAAAGACTAGTCCAGTGGGAGTATCACCTTCCAATATAAAAGGTGAATTTATCAAGCTTAATTTAGGGTGACATTTGCTTAAGCCTCTGAAAATCCTTATGATTTCAATGCTCAAGAAGGGCAAAAAAAAGGAGAAAGAATACTTCTAAAAGTATCATTTATACTTCCATCTCTACTCATGCCAGTAGTTGCTTTTCTGAGCTGGATATTTAGTTTAATTCATTAGAGTTACTCTAAATGTTGTTTGCTAAGAAATTGTCTCAGTAGAGCAGTTCTCTTTCAAATAAGTAATGAACTGTTAAGAGCAGGAATGAACTGAACAAGGAGAGAGACAGACTAAGGGAACTGAACTTTCTCCCCCATTTAAACAGCCTGACATGGAGCATGTTTGGCCTGATGAGAAGAGGGAAGAGAAGCTTGAAGTGTTTGGTGACCCTCTTCTTTCCTGTCAGCATCATGACTTCAGCCTGCTTTTTGGGATGGTGGATACTGACACCTCCTAATACCCTGATATCATCCTGACACCACTCAAGCTGAGGGTTATACAAAATCTAATCTGTCAGGTTGTGGATGTATGAACTCCAACCCAGTGGCTGTTTCGGATGCTCTTGTCACAGGCTTAGAGAATGTAGCACAACTTAAATCCTGGTTTAGCCTGAGCAGCTCTGTGGCTTGAGGAGAAAAACCTTAAATGCTTGTATTTCATACTCACAGTTATCCCCTGCAGTACTTTTGAAGGTGATAATAAGGTAGACAACTCAGAATAATTTAAAATCAAAAGTTATGCCCTAAGAAATAATAAAATTATGTTTTAATAATAACGTAGTGTTGGGTTCTTTTTATTATATTATGGTTTCGAGTATTCAAAATTAATTCTTTCAATATATTCAAAATCTTTTTCCCCTTGAGACTGTATATTAAAAATTCCTCTTTATTTTTAATTGAGCTTGAGATTCCAGCTAATAGCCCACTTCTTGCAGTAATATAAAAAGCATTTTCAAATGCTGCATAACTTAAAATGAGCAGGATAGGTGGGAAAAAACATCAAGGCAAACTACCTGAAGGAAAACCTAGTCATTGACCACAATTCTATCTTCATGTTACAATAGGAATAGTAAGAGAGCACTCTAATTATTTTTTTTTAAGTAATTAATTTAGACTAGTCTGGACTAGACTAGAGTAAACTAGAATAGAATAGAATCATAGAATAGTTAGAGTTGGAAAGAACCTTAAGGTCATCTAGTTCCAACTCACCTTGGGCAGGGACACCTCACACTAAACCATGTGACCCAAGGCTCTGTCCAACTTGGCCTTCTACTCTACCAGGGATGGAGTATTCACAACCTCCTTGGACAACCCATTCCAGTGCCTTACTACCTTCACAGTAAATAACTTTTTCCTTATATCTAACCTAAACTTCCCCTGTTTAAGTTTGAACCTGTTACCCTTTGTCCTATCACTACAGTCCTTAATAAAGACTCCCTCCACAGCATCCTTGCCGACTGCCTTTACGAATAGGATTGTTGTGTGTAGAGTGTCAGGTTATTTCTTCTTCCATGCAATACTTGATGTACATGGAATAGTGCAGGAATGCTGTTTATTTGCTGCAGAAATTTTGAAAAAAAGGTTAGAAGTCAGTTTAAAAATAATCCCACATGTTGAAACCACTAAACTCTGATAAGTATCAGCCCCAAAACTCTCGTGCCCCTGCTTAGGGAAAGGAAGGATTCTTAGTCATGCAGCTGGGGAATAGATTTGTTTTGATTTTGAGGGACTGAAACTTTTTATGATTTATACACCACTGATACTTGGTATGTATGAAAATGTGTCATAAGTACCTGCATACTCAGCTGTGCTGTCTGCTTCAGAAGTGTTTAAGGGAAGGCTAGAAGGTAAATCGAACTATTCATACAAATAAGTGCTACTCAGAAAGAGAGTTGTTGAACCCTTTTGGAGGCAGAAATCATAGACTGAAAGTTAGCTATGATCCAATCATTATTTACTTTCTTGAGGTTGCAGGACAAATGCTCCATATGTTTCCCAGGAAACATGTTATCCGTAGTGACTGATTCCTGGCTTCAGCTCTGGCTGCCTAGTCACTGTCACCATGCTGTAACACAAACATACTGAGTACAAAAAAACCTCATATCATGTGGGAAGCATTGCAATTCAATAGAGAAAAACTAGTATTCCAGTTACATTACCAAAAGACAAAAAAGAACCCCAAACAACCCCCCTCCCCCCCCAAACCTAACAAGACCTCAAACCAGGAACCCAGTCCTGTACTTTCCTGTGTGTTTTCCTTAAATAAGAAGTGGAACTGCAATCTGAGGACAACCAATCTGCTTTCAAAGCTAATGTTCTGCTGATACTTGACATCTAGAAGTTGGAGATAAGTTATCTGCATGTGATTCTGTGGCCCTATGTCAACATTTGCATAAAACGTGCAAAACTCCTATTTTTGCGACAAAAAGCTTCAAATTGCCTCAACTCAGTTATAGGCTTCAACCTCACATTAAATGCAGCCTGCAGGTTTCCACCAGCATATGGAACTTGACCAGCCACCATTGGCCAGCTCTTGCTGTCAGTTTCCTGATGCATTCAGAAACCAGACTGGAACTGAAGATTCAACGTTATCTGGATGCTTAAAAGCAAAGTTTTGTTCTCTGTGCAAAAATAGCTAAAAGACTTGGTTTTATATGCGATTATACGAGGAGCATCTAGTGAAGAGTAGCTGGGTCACCATAAGTAAGCAACTCAAACCCTAGCTTACGGTACCTAAACTGAAGCTGCCTCTACTGCAATACCTAAATTTTCCCAGAACCCAAATACAATATCTTTCAGGATCCTTCCTTTAAGTAAGTAAAAAAACCCCGAAGTGTAAATTAATTTGGAAATACTTTCACTTACAGGACAGTTAAACTATACATATGTAAAGCAAGAAAAAAGGGTTAAACTAAAATAGAAAAAATAAAAATAAAAATAAACTAGGCAATTTGGAAAAAAGCTTGATTTTCAAGATGATTTTTTCTAACATTTCTTGAATATTACATCGAACATAATGCACACCAATGCCAGACTAATTCCAAGTAGCCCTGATTTTTCCCATTAATATCTCAATATATTAAGTGTACTAGATGATTTGGGGTCATGAATGGCTTATGTTATGTGTATGAATATAGGACACAAATTACTCACAGTTGTTTGCAGCTGATCCCAAAAATATTCACAGACTGTTGTCAAGCAATTCACTATAATCTAGGACACTGAAAATGCTCCTGTGTAAAAAAGCTTTCAAAGTGACAAGGATAGGACAGAAAAACTTAGCTGTCTAAATATATATATATTTGGTGAAGTTTTATGTAGTCAGATAATGAGAATTTAGATATTCAGGGTATATGTGGATAGCACACAAGACATGCAGGGAAACTCTGTCTTTCTGAAAAGGCAGCTGGAGGCAAGAAGGGATAAGTGATGGCCTTTAATGCCTGTGTTTGGGAAATTAAATACCAGCAAAAGATTCTCTGCATGGCTTTTAAGTATATGCAGATTTTTATTTTGTTTTTAGTAATGATCCATCTCTTGGAGGTCTTTTAAAATGGATTTTTCTTTTCTTATATCACCACACAGTAACAACATGTAGATCTAGAGAGAAAAGGATGGTCCCATTTATTTTTAATTACATTATACCCACTGGGTTTATGTCTAGCTAGAAAGCAAAAAAGTCTTTTTCAATTTGACAAAGTAAAATACTTTCACGGTTATGTGATTTGTTTTGGTATTCTTTTTACATTTTGTTTTATCCTTCTTAATGTATTAAAATTCAACTAGCAAGTATGAAGCCTCAGAGTTTAATTTTATTAGGTTTAGTTGTTCCTCCCCCCCCTTTTTAATTACATCTAACTTCTTTTACAATTTATATCAATTGTCTGTAATGTTTGCAGTTCAGCGTTGGAGTGGTAACCAAATAATTAGGGGAAAGAAAAAGAAGGAATGCAGATGGAAATGAAAATGCAGATCCTGTATTCTTAGACTGCACTATTCCATTAAACTGCTGAAGAACATGTGATTTGTGGATAGAGCCTGTAGCTTAATATTAATCGAATCAAGAATTTACTTCTGAGAACACATGAGAAAGTGATATTACTTCATTCTGGAAAATGAAAGAGATGGTTTTGTCTACAGTAGGCTCAAAAAGAGGGCGTAACAGCCATCATAAGGAATATAAACATCAGAGCTCAGCACTGAGTAGCAGGAAATTCCATCTAGCTCCTTTTAACAGGTCAATTAGAAATAAACACCTCATAAATATTGACACCAAATTCAGTGTTCAGATCTCAAAGTTTTATGAAGGAAATAAAAGCTACAAACCCCACTTTCAAGAATAGGAAGCATGGAACCAAACAAAGTGAGGAGGAGGAAGATTTCTGCTGAGTGCCCATGTTGTGTCAGGTCACAAGGCAATGGGGGGTTAGCTAATCTTTTGCAAGAGAGATACTATTTTCAGCAGCTGTCAGATCCAGCACATGAAGACAGGTGAAGAGACAGCCTCAGCCCATGCTGTGTTTGTAGGGTATGGAAGGAGGATTTTTCCTTGCTCTTTGACTCCAGTATCATTTCTACTCTATTTTCTGCAGTTCCTATTAACCAATTCCATATTGCAATATTTGCCTTTGGTAGGACAGAATATCCAAATCTCAGGGGAAAAAAAAAAAAAGGTAAATTTGTCCATTTTTCCCAATGATTGCTCCACTCCTTACCGCATAACCATAGTCCTCTAAGTATTTAAATTCTTCCAAAGACTTGCAGCTTCCAAATTAACCATGATAGTGAGCCAGGAGCCTGCCGTTAAACCAAGTTTTTCATCTACTTTTTATGTTATATAACACGTGTGTGGTGGTTTGACCTTGACTGGATGCCAGGTCCACCCACCACCAGGCCACTATCACTCCCTCAGCAGGACAGTGGGGAGAAAATGAGGTGGAAAAAACCTCATGAGTCAAGATAAAGACAGCTTAATAAAGCAAAAGCAAAGATCGCACACAGAAGCAAAAGAAAACAAAAGATTTCATTTTCTACTTCCCATCAATAGGTGATGTCCAGACACTTTCAGGGACGTAGGCCTTCAGTACACTCAGGGGTACATGCTGCAAATAACAAATGTCTCTGCTTCCTCCTCCTTTTATATCTGAGCAGACGTCATATAGTATGCAATACCCCATTGATCAGTTTGGTCGGCTGTCCTGGCTGTGTCCCCTCACAAGATCTTGCCCACCTCCAGCCCACTAGTGAGCAGGAATGCTGGTGAGGCTGTCTGGATGCTGTGGAGCAATTCTCAGCTGTACCTAAAACATTGGTGTGTTACCAGCATCTTTCTAAATACCAGTACATATCACAGCACTATGAGGGGAAAATAAACTTCACCTCAACAGACACCATACAGTGTGATCTATGTGATTATATTCTAACAATAAATGTGATTTTAGCCCGTTTTCTCTCTTTTTCTGTATATCTGATATCTGTATTCTATCATTTTCTACAATACTGAATATTGTACCAACACTTAGCAAAAAAAAAGGACAAAAAATTCAGAAATGTAAGAACTAAGTACTAGTTAATCTTGTCCACCCATACATCTCATGTGGAGCACATCTTCATAAATACTTCCATTAAAGCAAAAAAAAACCCCAGAGATTCTTGAAATCAAAGAAAATCATTAATTCTCATCTTTTGAATTAAAAACTGGTCCAGAATCAACCAGTGGAATCAGCTGAATGAAATTCTTTACTTCTGAGAATGGTTATACTGCAGTTTTATGGCAGCGGTTAAAGAAATTCTATAAATAACTTTCCATAAAAATATTTATGCTCACATTCTGTCACTGCAAAACTGCAGTTTTCATAACAGAAAAAGTGCCAAAAACTGTTTTGAATTTCAAAATTTAAACTCACCTCCAGAACAAATTATCTTTTAATTTTTAAAACACATAAGTGCCATGTAGGGAGGGAAGCTACTCTTAGACGACTGATTTGGAAAATATGTTTTTACTCTTCAGAGAAATTGTCTCTTTCCTTTAAATATTTGTTGAAATGATGAATTTCTGAGCTCTTCAGTCTTCACTGAAAATAATTTATTGCTGTCTAATATTATTTCAGGCAATACTTATTTTATTACTGCGTAATCTTCAGTGGTCTTGTGACAGATTTATTAGTATTTCTAAAAAGTGCATAAATTCCCAGATAAAAAAAAAACCTGTGTAAATATATTTAATAATGTTTAGGAACTCGTTTGCTCCCCTGGAGTTTAAGATGCAATTATGGTCTAACCAAAGTTGTTATATTTTAAAGAGGGTTTATCCAAGCCTTTATTTAGCACCTGTTCTTTTTTGTGTACAGACACCACCAGTCAGATACAGAACTGCAGTAGCCACTGGTGTTATCTGTTTTTTTCAAGCAAAGAAACTCTCATCATTTATTTTTGCATACAAATATGTCTAGTGTCCTCTTAAATGAATTAACTGCAGGACTCCATATACATCCATATATGCAGGTCATAGTTCATTTGAGAGCCCAGCTGTACAATTGTACAAGGGTGTCTCTGTTGTAGGTTCACTTGCATGGACATGACCTTGTACTTCCATTTATAGATGGAAATAAGGTTGATGTCTACCTAATCTCAGAAATGTATTGAACAGAATTTTTTGCTGCAGTATTGGCATACATTTACAGGTTGATGCACACAAAAAATGGATGGAACTTTTTATGGGACCCTACTTGTTCTTTACTCACTGTGTCTGTTGCCCCTTGGAAAATAATTTGGAGTCTTCTTGGGACTGCAAGCTGAAAAAATGCATTGCCTCTTATTTGGTACATTCATTACAGTTTTGCAAACAAACATCAGGTTCACTATTGACCAGAAATTGGAGTTGTTAGAGCAATGCACTTGGGAATTGGTTGTGGAAAGTATGACAATTTTATCTTTAATGAATATTATGTGATCATTGGCTTTGTTGTTCACATGGGACAGGGAAATCACCTTTAGTAGATTACACAGCTAAACCAATTTACATAATAACATCATATGCATTAAAAAGACATTGCCCTTGTGGAGGGAGGGTTCAACTGTTGTAGAGGTAAAAATAGCTACTACAAACTGGCATTTCCCAGGTACACAGATCAGTAGGAATCGCAGAATTCTCTTGGACATAAGCTTTAGTAGATTTATCATTAAGACAATTTCCTGAAACACATTATGCTCTTTAAAGTGTTTGCCATTTGAATCATACATGTGTCTCTTAGGAGGCAAGTTAAAGTTTATTTGATTCTATTAAAACTGTTCCTACTAACTCAGATCACTAGAGATCATGTAATCCTACGAAAAAGGTTATTATGGAGGAAACTTTATCAGTAAACTAATATTCCTAAATAGGCCAGTACACTTGGGGCATACATATACATTAAGTTAATATTTCTTCTCAGTAGTCAGTTGTGACTTGTTTCCAGTGTTTAAAGAAGTTATCAGAAAGGACACTACCACAGCCTTGCATCAGACAATTCGAGGATATATTTTGGTGGCTACCTTCTTTCTTAAAAAAGGATTTTCTTTCAATTATGAATCACTGCTTTGACTATACAGAAAGGAATAAGAGTTCTAGAATAGAGTAAGGAATGGATTCATTAATAATTTTGAATTCTTTATGGTCTTGTCTATGACACTTAGAAATTATATGATTTAGTTCTCTAAGAAGCCTCAAGAAGAATGGGGAGTAACTGGTTGGCCCAGGTACCATTAGAGGGGGTAGGGGAACAACACATATATGGATTGTTTAAGCCAATTGCTACAAAATGGAGGAAAGGTTTGTGTAAATCTTTCATTCTTCTATTTGCTCAACAAACTCTTAAGAGACCTTATGCATAAGTATCCCAGCCTTTCTCAGGAGTAGACTTCAGTAGCCCATAGCAACATTTTTGCATAGATGCTTATAATGAAAATTTATGAGTTTGGCTAGAATAAGAAATAGCTGTCTCCAGAGTTGCAGCTGTGTTACATATGCCCTCAAAAGTTAGGCAAGAAAGAATTTAGAAAGCTTAGTAAGAATTACTGATGGATATGGGCTAACAAGCATCTGCTGCTTGAAGCATGTTTTACCCATAAGTTGTTACTGAGTTAATACTGAGATTGCTGTCTCATGCAAACAGCCTAAGAATGCAGTTATCATGGTCCAGGCTTTCCTACAGAGGCAGCAAAAGACCATCTCACCATGGAGGTTATGAAAAAGTTTCATAATTTATCAGTCTCTTCTGAAATAAAACTTGTGCATGCCAACAAGAGATTTTTATAACTTTCTCCTATACAGCCCTTGGTGTGCTTTTCTCAGGCCTTGATGCTTCGGACCCCTCATTATTACAGACCTGACTCACGTGGCTAAGCCACTCTCAGGTTGTTAACATTTTCCCATTTTTGCTACTGTCCCTTCTGTGTGGTCGCCATCCCTCTTCTATTTTTTGTATACATTTAACTCAAAGCAGTTCACCAGGCTGCGAACATGAGTAACTGAAGCGCAAACATGCATTCTCACCTGCCCCAAGAGTGATGAGTTCTGGCACAGAGACGCCATAGAAGTTAAGGATCAAGCTTCCCATTCGGGGCAGAATTAGTCAGAAATAAGTCGCATCAGAGGCACAACAACATTATGGGCACTGGCAGGCAAGCCCTCTTGGACCTTGCTGAAGTCCTAATGCAAACAATATCTCTCAGTGTAATGTAGTAGATCAAAACAACATTGTTTGTTGATGAAGTTCAGGTCCGTTTATTAATCTCTTGCCATGGTTTAAGCCTATCTAGCAGTTCACTCACTCACTCTCCCCTCTTTCTTCCCCCCCACTCCTAGAGGGATGGGGAGGAGAATAGAGAGAATGTAACTCCCACGGGTTGAGGTAAGAACAGTCCAGTAACTAACGTATAGTGCAAACCACTGCTGCTACCACCAATAATAATAATGACAAGGGAAATACAAGGGAAGAGGATGCAATCACTCACCACCTGAAAACGGAGCCGTGAACTCACTCTTCCGGATTCCTGTCCCCAGTTTTTCCATACTGGGCATGACATGCTCTGGTATGGAATACCTCTTTGGTCAGTTTGAGTCAAATGTCCTGCCTCTGCTTCCTCCTGGCTTCCCCTGCTCCCTGGCAGAGCATGAGACTCAGAAAGTCCTTGGTCAGACTAAACATTATTAAGCAGCAGCTAAACCCATTGGCGTTTTCAGTGCAGTTCCCAGGCTGAAAGTCAAAACCACAGCGCTACACCAGCTATCAAGAAGGAGAAAAATTACTGCTACTGCTGAACCCATGACGTTGCTATGGATCCATTACTATGGATCAAGGACAGTTAGAAAATAATCTCTAAGACCTATCTATAGCAATATGCATGAGAAAGTGGGAAAAAAGCCCTGTAATGCATTGTTTCAAACATGATTTTCATAAAAAAAATAGAGTAAAACTCGTATTCAAAGGAGTGGCTAATTTTTGAAGGTGAGGAGTCTTCTATATAGTTTTTCTAAAATCATGTCATGTACAAAATACTTGTGGCTGTTCTCAATTCATTTAAATATTAAATTTTAATAATTAAAAATCATTATGTTTAAAAATTGATGTTTAAATATTCATAAACTAGATTTTTTTTCTTCTTGCTTATCAACAATCATGCTACATACCTGGAATATTTTATAACTTGCAATGGAAATGAAAAATAACACAGAAAACCTTACATCAGAAGGGAAAGAGGGTTGGCTTGTTTAATCACATGTGAGGGTCAGAAGTAATAATACTACGCAACAGTATGTCTGCATCTGCAAGTATTTACATTTAATTACCTTTTTTTCCTAGTAGAATCACAAGTGAAAAACACTTTATCCCATGAAATCTAAGTGAAATATTATTCCAAAGTTGTTTTCTTTTTTTACAGAGTATTTGTTCTAGCCTGTCTACTGATATATATGGATTTCAGGATTTAGCTTCATCAAATTAATCAGCAGTTTTATATATATTTTTTTTTTACAATGATGATTCAACAGGCTAGTCAGGTGTCAATCCTACACTATCAATAGAAGTGTTATTAAACCTTGACTGGTTTTAGCCTTTTTGTACAAGTGAAGGAAGTCACTTTGAATTAAATGTGCAGCCACTAGTGAACTCATAATGCAATTTTTTACTGCTCATGCCCAGTCTATCTTGCAAAATGCATTATTTCTTTCAGATTTATCCCAACTATAAAGTTTAAAACAGTTTGGGGATATTCCTTTGAAATAGTATTCTATCCATACTATTTATACAAGTCCTAGATTTTTCTAGCAGTGTTCATGGTACAGAAAAAAATGAATGGCATTTGTATGTCAAGCAAGAGAGCTAAATGCTAATTAATCAAAGAAATCTGACAAAACTGCTTGTCTTTCAAATCAGAGAAAGGAAACGTGAACTCCAGAGAGATAATTTTAGAAAACAAAAGGCTACACAAAAATAACAGTTGTGAAAGATTTTGTTGTAAGCTTAATGTTGCAATGAAAGAAGCTTGGTCATAAAAAGTGAGATGTGCTACTGGACTCAGCCTCTACTTTACTGTCTTCCTGTTTGATACTTGTGATCTGTGGCTGGTACTGAGCAACTAAGGAGCTTTTTGATTAGATAAAAAGACTCACACACTGTGATCTACACCTACGATACTTTGCAGGGAAGCATAAAAGGGGTTTTTGTTGTTTTCAGAAATTAGACCTCCCCAGAGCTTGTTTGTGCTTGGTTTCTGGCTATAGAGAGCTGCACAATTGTTTGTTGCTTCAGTCAGCTGCTGTTTGATTCTTTTCTTGCAATGTGAAAACATGGCACAGCTTATACCACCTTTTCTGTCTTAGCAAATGTGGTGGCCCATGTTCAGCAGACAATTCTTGATTAAAACTTTAAATACATTTGAAAAAATAAAATCTTCAGGAGTGATTTTCCATAAAGGCAGAGACAGGTATTCTCTCCAACAAGCCTGCCCTAGATTTCCTACCTGCTATACTAGCCCAACTTGTGACTTCTTTTATTTTCCCTGAACCCCCCAACTTAAGAGGGGTCCGTGCCAAGACCCCCTCTTGCCACAAACCTCTGTTAAAGGATTGAGGAAAATAATTGGCTCAACAACATGGCCAAGAATTTTTAAGGCATCAGCTAGTGAGCCTATTAAAATGTCAGGCATCATCTCCCCTCTGTGTCAGGAGAAGACTGAAATACAGCCTTTAATCTGTTCATCATTGATGTCAGAATGTTAGTCCACAGCTCTGTCTCCAGCATGTCTCATGGAAACTTCTACTCAACTGGCCTAGGCAAACCATTTTGGTTGCGCACATATCTCCCACAGCACATAGTTGTCCGCCAGCTCAGACGATGCTAATGCGACCCTCCAACTCCTTCAATCAGCAGCACAAATATCACTTCTCCACCACTTGCTCAGGGTTACTCATCACCCCCATCCAGGCACCGCAGCAGCTGTGTGTGTCTCTGTTGCTTCTTAAACCAGGTTGCTATAGAAAGAACAGTTTCTGAGAAGCATGTATGCTTCAACAGCAGGGGTGGAAATTAATCATCACATGGGACTCCTGAAGGATCAAGAGAGGTATTTGTAGCAGCTGGAAGTTTGGCAGGATGAATTAAATAGGGGTAGGAAGGAGCGGCACAGGGATAAGGACAGAAATCCTTAAAGTGGAGAAAGAAGAAGTTTATAATGGAACAAAAGAGAGCGGGGAGTGGAGGGAGTCCAGGACTAGGTAAAGGAGAGCTGATCATTTAAGAAATTACAGAAAAGCAAGAAAAAATTGCATAGAAAAATATAACAAAGGAGTGAAACAAGTAAAGACAGAATTTATTAAGAAAATGAAAATGGAAGAATTAGAAAATAGGAGAATCAGACTTAGTGAGCCAGGTTCCAGCTTTTGGCCACATAAATCCACCATGCTAACCCAGCCCTTCTTCTTCTTCACTCCAGTATTCCTCTGTTCTTTTCCAGCCCTCTCTTCTGCCTCTTCTTCCCTGTTTCAGAGACTCTCATGCTCTCAGAGCCCATGTCTCCATGTATGTCTCCGTGGTGTTTCAGCCTGAGCTGCTTTGTTCCATGCAATTTCATGCTGCACTGTTCCTGCTGCCTCCATGCTCTCATGGAAGGAAGACGGTGGTGGCAGACTCCATGGTGATGCCACTGCCTGTCAGGAGCCATGCAGCCGAAGGGAGAGGTTAACCAAAGGGGCCATGAGGAGCTTGCTGGGATGTGGGAACTGGTGATGTGCCAGTCTGCTGGGCCTGGTTAGGTTAGGGGTAGAATAAGAGGTTGGGGGAGTGACCTAAGGAGTGCTGTGGCACACAGGAGGTGTGACAGGGTACTTTGGACCCTGTGAGAGCACTGTGTGGAGTGGCAGTGAGGAGCTGATGTGTGATGTGAGGAACCCTCCATCCGGTGTAAGGAGAGGCTGCAGAGCAGGGCTCTTGGGGAGCCTGACATGATGCTGAAGCTCTGACAATGGCCAAGCAGGGATAGGCTCTGGCTGCTGCACATCTTATGTCAAACATAATTAAAAGCCTAATTTGATAAGTGATACAGATCCCTTCTCCCAAAGAACAGAGGAACGGAAGTACTGATACCTGGAAAGCTTTTTTGGTAGGGCTAGAAGAATATATACAGTGTGTGTAGCTCCAAGCTGTGTGACTAGAAAGTTTGATTCATTTCCCAACTCAGATAACTGTGTGACATTTAACAATTTCCTCTCCATGCAATGGCCTTACATCCCTCAGCTACAAAGAAACTTTTAGATTAAAAACCTTTTAATGATAGGGACCCACTCAGGCAGTACAGTGATGAAAGCTGTACAGTTAGACAACTGAGAGTCGAGGTTCCAGTCTTGTTAATGGAAAAGTGGTAGTAAAATTTAATGCCTTTAGCCAATCTCTCCTTTTTTGTTTTTCCTTTTTTTTTTTTTTTTTTGCATGGAAGGCAGTGGAGAAATGGTTGGATGCACTCCGTCATTGTGCTGTGTAGCCAAATGTAGACTGAAGAGACTGTTAATTTCAGGGTGACTTTTTAAAGAGTGTGAGCATGTGTATCAAAAATGAAACAGTAAAGCATTTTCCTCCTATCAAAATCCAGTACTTTGAATACCTGATGCCTATTTGTATACCTGAAAATCTCATTCTTTATTTCTATACATAGGGAAATATGGGACAAAAGAGATTTATTTACCAGTTTTCATGTCTTTTGTTTCTGACAATGCTTGAAGATTGATTGCCCATATTTTCACTATTAGTCAGGTGATACAATTCAACTAGCTATCAAGACAGACATAGAGTCAGCTATGCTGCGTCTAATGGACCAGCAGGTAATTTCTTTGACTTTGGAAATAGGAAGACCCTTAAAGGCAGAGGTACTGGGAGATGACACAGTGATCACCTCTCAGGCACTCAGAAGCTTGCTCTCACTAGAACAAGTGACTAGAATGGACACTTGAATATTTCATAGACAGATAGTTAAAGCAGTTGTACTCTGTGTACATCTTTATTTCAAACCCAGGTTGTATTTCTAAAATCCACTGTAATCTAAATTTTGAATCTGTATTCAATACTGGGATGTTTATCCCAAACCTCCCCTCACCATCCCACACACTTTCTCCCCTCTTCCCTTAATGCTTCTGTTCCTCTATTGTTTCAGTTTGCACCAGATATAAATAAACAAACAGGATATTTGCCCCTATGAAAAGCCATGGTGTGTAGCTGGAGCTAGCTGGGGGGAATAAAGCTCAATGTACTGAAGTGCTCAAACACTATTCTCCAGTGCAGTGAACTTTAATAAACTCCAAACGTTGTTAACAGACTTGGGAAATTTATAAAGAGGAAAGAGGGCAAGAAAGCAACAGACGCTAGTGTATGTAGGAATGCCACATGAAACCTTCAAAGTCTTGACACCTATAGTATTCATCATTATGTCAATATTGAAAAATTATAACTATTGTGCATGTTTTCATTCACCGTCGCTTAAAAAAAGTATTGTGCCACTAGTAAGATTTTACACTGAACTCTCTTAAAAGTTTGACGCAGAATTCAAAGACAAATGTACCTTATAATATGTTTCTGGTAACAGCCTAATGTAACACAAAATACTTGTTGCATTCTGTTATATTTCGTGCACATTATAATTGAAATGGGGTAAAAAGGTTGAAAATTTTGTCTGCTGTGATTATAATGTACTGGTGTATTATGACTGCTTTTGGGCAAGTTTCCAAAGCTCAAATGATAACTCTATTCACATTTCAGTTTTGTTGTACAAAATGTGAAGCATTTATTTGGAAGAAAAAGAATCCTCAAACAGAAAAATAAACTATATATAAATTCCAGCAAGGGTGATTTTTGAAAAAGATGTATTCAGAGAAGGTTTGCTGTATGTATATACTAAATTCAACTGATCATCTACCCCTCTTACACTTACATTTTGTTTCTCAATGAAATACATGAAATTATTTCCATTCTATGAAAGATGGCCTCTTAATGTGGAAGTTTATAAAAATTGGCAGCGTCTTGACCTCCGTCCTGATACAACCACCTATTTTGAGAAAGAGAACTCATTCCTGCAGGTGAATAATTTTTAAGGTCGAAGAGTCTTTGTCCTTGAGGTCAAAGCTCTTTGGAACTATTGCTGTATGTTCACAGTGCTTGTAAGCTTGTCCCGAGCAAGTAATTGATAGTTGGAATATGAGCAAAGTCAAAATAAGGGAGATCAAATCTTCTCAAAAACTTTCTATTCATTTCAACTGGTGGTAACAACATTTTATTCTTGATATTTTGTGAGCTGGAGCCTACATAGGAAAGAAACAACTATGAAACCTCTGAAACAGAGAGTTAATTCTTCTTTTCCTTCAGACAATAATGAAGGATCTGAGACATTCAAGACTGCTCTCAACCTATCATTGCCAAATACTGTCCATGCTTATCAGCAGGTCCTTGGTTCCTTGCATTTCTCTAGCCATGTGCCACAGTCACTGGAAGATTTTCTTCCTTTGAATAAGGACTGACTACATATTTCTAAGACATTTGTGGTGCAGTAATTAGACCTATAGGTGAAGAAATTTGAACATTAGGCTGATAAATCAGACAGCAAATAATCTTTTTATTCTTCAATTTTAAGTTCATTATTATTTTGTAAGCTTTAGGATTGGGATAATCCATGAGTGATAATCAATGTCTGCTAAGATATATTCATCATTGGATTTGTCATGAAATTTCATGGCAAAGAAAGTATAGCAGTACTCCATTAATCCATTTAGCAGGTTCTACAAAGATTTATTGCTTTGGTTTCGATCCTTTCTGAGTGTGACTCACAATTCTTGCAAAGACTTGGTTCAAAGCCTGACCACACCACTATTTCAGAGAAAAAGGGCACAAGAAGACAAAAAAGTTCTTAGTTGAAAATTCTAGACTTACTTGATAGATGGGACTTATTATGAACCTTTGCTAATTTAACTTTCATTAGTAAAACCAAAAGAGTAAAGCCAGTGGTTCACCTAGCCCTGTAGCCTGTTGATATCAGTTTTAATGCAAGATGCTACTTAGGGAGAGCGTGAGTGACTGAACGCACTCTGTAGTACGTATTACTTGTACCTTCCCAGCTTCCAGAATCATTGGATTAGGAATTTTTGAGAGTATGTCCCTGTATTTTTCCTTTGCTATATGTTTATGGAGTATTTACGGAATGCTTCAAGATCATGTTGAAAGAATGGTGGGAGCTCTTTTTGCTATACCCAAAACAATGGCAGGGAAGTCTGGAGAGTGACAAGGAGAGACATAGAATTTTGTACTGTGAACTTTGTGCAGTGAATGATGAATGCTAGCATTCATTTGCTCTGGAAGAGCCCTCAGAGCTGTTTTGAAGGCACTGCGCTAAGGGCCTTTTATGAAGGAGCATTCTTCTCCATCACCATGATGTTTGCAGTAGTATTGCTAGTATCATTCCTGAGGGTAATGCATAACATGCTTCAGGTTAGACTTTGAACCACTGATATTCACCCTGTAAGCCCATCTGTCCAGTCAGTTTTCCACCACATCATGATCTATTAATATAACGTATTTCTCTTCCACTTAATTTACTTAAGTAGTTCCTAGTTTCAACCTCCTCAGTTGTGTGTACCTTTCTCCTCCAGATCTTCCTTAGGCATGGAGACATTTATTCCAGTAAATAATGAGGCAAGAACTGTGTCAGGTACCATATCTGTTCCTGTGCTCCTCATCACTAGGTTGCCTGTCCAGCCAATCCACAGGCTCATGCTTTCCTTGGTTTTCCTTTTGCTGCTGGTGTACCCACAGAAACTCATCTTTTGGCCCTTTTTGCAACCTTTTCCAGTTTCAGGTCCAGCCAAGCTTTGACTTTGCCATTTTCACCCCTGTATAAACAGGGTAATGACACCACTCTGCTTAAAAATCTTACCTCATTTCCCTCTCCCTTACATGAGAAGCAGTTTAAAAATATTAATTTTACGTCATACAGTTTTGCATATTTCTCTCATATATAGTCTCTCTTGTGTGTGCACATAACCAACATCTCTTTGTCAAACCAAATATGAGAGTGTCTTACTGGGTTTTTTGTCTCTGTTGATCGAAACAGAAATTCTCATGTGCATGTTTGACTGATTGAAGGGTGTTAAGGAGAAATTTTAAAATGAATTTTAATAAAGTTTTGGCACTGAATTCTTCTATTATATTGGAACCAAAATCCTGTAACAGGCTGATCCACCCAAATGGGAAAGCTGGAAAAGCAGTGAAGAATGCTGAAAGGTATTCTTGGAAATCCTTATAAAGCATTTCTCTGCCCAGAGAACTGGCATTGACTTTAATATGAATCCCATGTAAATTGGATTAAATTATCAGCACTCTAAGCAGCTATTTCTATAGTCAGACACAGTAGAATTAAAAAGCAAACCACAGACATGTTTCTGAAATTCCCATACTTCACACACTTCAGGGTTAGAAAGTATGACAGAGGAGAAAATGTATGGAAAAGCAAACATAAGTTCAAACACAAATCTTATTTTTAGTTGAATGAGATTTTTATGCATTTGTTAGTTTTTGCTTTTTCCATTTTTGTCTTTTATTTGCTTTGTTTATTTATAGCTGTAGATATATACTAAAGCCTCACTTTCAACATGGCCATGATGTGAATACAGAATTATAGGATTTATTATACGCCTGTTCCTCCAGCCCCTCAAGCAGTCCACAGAGTCAAAGCAGAATTATGCTCCTTTACTGTCTTCTTCCTTACTGCCATGACTCTGGAGGAGGGAGGATCACAGCCCTGCTTTCCCTGTGGGCGCCAATAGACTTGGTCTAGTCTGACAAGATGCATACACTCAGTGGTCTAGAGTAGAAACAGCACCAGCTTTCTGAATATTCAGGGATCCTGTTAAGCATTCACTTCTGCCTCTATTACCTGCAATCTCTGTTGGGCAAGGCACCTCTGCAGAGTTCTATTCTGTATTGCCGTTTATTTTGGGCAACAAAGTAATATTCTTAGGATGATAAAACTTTCATTTATCTGAATTTTCAGAAAGTAGCCATGTTTTATCCAGGTAATATAATTATAGAAATAAGTGGATCATTACTAATCATAGCAAACTTGGGTTGAGCACCTTTTCTCTCTCTGATATGTATTCAGTTCTGTGTGTCAGTAGGATTGAATTTCTGTACTAAACCATCAGTTATCAGGTACAGTTGTCATTGCATGTTTTAGTGACTCTTGTGCTGGCTTTAATGACACTGGTTTAAGAAAAAAATCTGTTTTAAGATTTGTCCGTTATGCATAATGTGTTGTAGAATTGTTAATCCTAAATCAGATTACATAATATTGTCTGGCTAGGGAATAGTGGGAACTCAAAAACACCATGGTAGTTACACATTCAATTTTAATTTCTATAAAAGTAAAACATAGTGAAACAGTAAAGCAACCAAAACGGCTAAGCATTCAAAATACAGAAAGCATGCAGCTTTGGAAAGTCAACTAGGGGAGAAGGGGAAAAAAGTTATACCTCTTTTTCAATATCCCACTGTCCTGCTAAGCAAAACCAACAAGACCATGACCATAAACATCTTAATGGCTCCCCAGGTACATATTACAATAATGACCTGCATCTAACTCTCATAAGAATACAATGGTATATTGTTGTTTCTTGGGAAGCCACAGTTTTGGTTTTTTGGGGATATGTTGCTATAGCTACCCATTAGAATTAACAAAGTTTTCTGAACATGATCAGTCTTACCCGTTCAAGCTGTAAGTGAAAATAAAACTTGTTTCTGTCTTTAGCCTCCCACACAGCCCTCCAAAAGCTACCCCATTTTGTTCCGTATTACATTCATTGTCGTGAGAGAAGACAGAGTGGTGGCTCATGGAATCCCTTTCCAAAGAGAACAGTAGATAAGAAGCTATGCACAATTAAGCCATTATTCTTCAAATATGTAATAGCAATAATAAAGCTCAAAACAGTGAGCTTAAATTTGTTCTGACTGTTAATTGTTTTGCCTCTCCCTCCACCCTTGCAGCTCTTTAATATCTCCAGGCTATTGGAGGGACCCATAGGTCTGCAGTTTCAGCAGCGGCCTCTTTCCTAATTCTGCCTTTCTGGGCAGAGTGGGGGTAGCTTGTCTCACAGCATCCCGAAGCAGCAGAGCAATAACTACATTTGGTAGTACTGTCAATGACACAGCTTTTTGGGCAAGATAACTGCAGAGATTAGGGATAGGCATTTCTGTCTTGCAGCCTTCTGCAGGGGGTTAAAATTCACTCCCATAAGACAAAGTGTCTCCACTGAAACTGCAAAATCCTCTTGCTTCATTCACTGTGAGGTAAAAAGACTCCCACTGTGAAATAATAAATGTTTTTCTGCCAAACATGGACAATACAAGGCAGAAGAGAGAATTCAAGGCTGCATTTCATGTACTCTTTCACACCAGTTAGCAGCCTTCAGGCACATGCACCAGCAAGCTGTACATGGGCACTAACAATGGAGCAAGGTGGTTGCCAGGGTTACCACAACCTGTCAAAAAAATAGAAAACAAAAGTAAAGAAGCTATGCTGCCCAGCGTAATTCCTGCCAAGCTCATTTCCTATCATGCTGCCTTAAGCTGCAATAGAAGAAAAGGAAAACAGGCAAGCAAAAAAAGAGAGTGGTGTCATAGCTTACAGCTTACTGTAAGAGGCTACTGATCTGCAGATTGGAGAGACACCAAAAAGCCATCCCTGTAAGTGAGATCACAGCTATTGGATACTCAGAATCATAGAATAGTTAGGGTTGGAAAGGACCTTAAGATCATCTAGTTCCAAACCCCTGCCACGGGCAGGGACACCTCCCACTAAACCATGACACACAAGGCTCTGTCCAACCTGGCCTTGAACACTGCCAGTGACGGAGCATTCATAACTTCCCTAGGCAACCCATGTCCATGTCACCAACAAAGATGTTAAACTTGAATGAAACTATCTCAGCTGGAGAAATCATTCTCTAAAATAACAGAAACAAAATGCTAAACCACAAGCATAAAGTCAAGGAATCAGTAACTGGAGAAGTCAGCATTGCAGTATTCTGTTTTTTAGTGTCTTTTTTGTGGGGTTTTTTATTTATTGTTTTTTGTTTGTTTGTTTGTTTTCTTGAGAAGTATTAAAATGCCTTTCTCATTTTGTAAACCATAATTGCATTTGCTGTTCCTTGGCTACATTGCAAGGTTAATATAGACATGTACTCTAGACAGGCAGTCAGAAAGATAATAAGCCTTCATAAAGAGAAGGCTGTTTCTTTATCCATCATTGCCACTGCATCACACAATAGTGAGGGAAAAACATCTTAATTCTTCCAAGTCAATAACTCCCTGGTACAGGCTTCAGAAATTCAGGAATAAAGTGGCAAAGAAATTGTTTCCTACTAGCAATTAATAAAATCTCCAACCAAATCAAGCTACTGAATCACCAGTTACCTCTAGAAATCACTCAATCAGACCAGTGAATCCAGTTCTCTCCACTGGCTTTAAGGGGACGTCAATGACTAACTTGCAAGCCTACAGAACAGATATCTAAACCTTGGTGAAATGAATCCCACACTGAGACTTTAGAAGATGAATAAAATTTAATTGATGAGGTAATTTGCCATCTGCCCATCTATGACATTCTACCTATTTCTTTAGCTTACAGAAAAATACATGATTTCTGTTCTAAACGTAAGGTTTTGTCCCAGGCAAATTATTTGGGTTTTTCTCAGGACTCAGAGTGGACAAGGTTACTGTGGGCTGATAACCTTGTATTTCCTTGATATCTTTGCTTCGTTAGAAAACTTGGGCCTCCTTCTTCCCTGTGACATCTTAACCTGACAATGCAGATATTTTTTTTCACCTGTTTCTGGAACAGATGCAAATACTTTGTAACCAAAGGAAAAGGTGCCATTTGCTCCCTACAGATGTCTGCTTAACTGATAGAAAAAAAGTCAGCAATATCTGATTTCCCCCTTAAATTAATGAAATCCAAGTACGACACTGAAATCTTTTATTTCTAAGGATTCACAAAAGAACTTTTCTTCTCAATACTAACTGAGCTTGCCTAGTATAATATTTTTCTTTATTTTTCTCCAAGCAGCAGTTAGCATGATAGATGAACAGAAGCGAATGGAGAGAAAATTATGCTCTCAGGAAATTTGATGAACAATACATTTACTCCATGCCTGAACGAAAAGAATTTCTATGAAGTTCCTTTTCTATTGTATGTGTATTTACTGCCAGCAGATTCAGTGGCTTTATTTTATCTTTATTTTTCATTTTGAACTTGGGAATATTTGAAGCCGGGTATATGACTGAGAGATGGCACTGCACAAAATACAGAGGCATGCAAAATTTCCTGCATCTGAAGCTCCCCAGAGATCTCTGTTAGAGGCCTCTAGCTGGGAAGAAAGCAGAAGAGGTCATGTTCATACTACATTGAAGGTCAAACTGGTCATAGACAGGCAGGTTTTCAAAGGGGGTTGATACATGTCTTCCCTGCATAATAATGTGTGAGGTAGCTTCCAGAGATGGTGCAGCTAGGGTATTCTGACAGCCCAGCCCCTGAACAGAGCTGTGCAGCACTGTAGTATGTATGTACACAAGAATTCTTTGGAATAAGATCCCATGTGCCCAATGCAGTTTAGCAGAATGTCACATACCTTGAACCTAAAGACTTTGATAGGAAATGGCTGCTCAGGCACCACAGTGCAAGCTTTTCGCAGGTAGCAGTTGTTGCATGTCCTACAGCAGTACTTCCTGACCAATGGTCCCCTCATCTTCATTAAATGACATCTGCTGAGTATCACACACAGTTGTCCTCATGGTTTTCATTCACTATCCAAATATGAATGTTTATTTATTTTTTTGTATTTTACATCCTTTTTTTCTTGATAGTGTTGCCATATTTTTCTGTTTCCATGACCCATTTCTTGGTACCCTCCAGAGCCCTTGAGCCATTCTTGAGATTCATTGGCTTAAAGCATTACAAAGATAATTTATTGATATGTTGCTCCTTATGATGCTTTAAAAAATGAATGTCAGATTTCTCATTGAAGGTACACTAGGGACTGAATCCTCTGTTTTGTTCTGCATTTGTATCATGTCCTGATCTCAGAGCATTTAGGAGCTATATTAAAGCAAATATAATGCACACTATGCTACTTCTCATTTCACTACAAGGTAGCTACAGGAACAGATCAGCTAAAAAGCTATTTTTACTTGATAGAAGTATCTTGATGTAACATATTTAGGATAAAAAAATAACAATTAGAAATATATCAAAGTGGAAAAACTACCATGAAATTGCTAGGAATAGTACACTTGAAGGCTACATCCTTGCTAGTAAATTAACCATAGCCAAGGAACATCCCCACACATTAACCTGCCACTGTCTCTTAAGTAGTTGGCTTGGCCCCCAATACGGTTTTAGCTTATCAGCTCATCCTTTCTCAGATGTGTCTCAGGGAGCTGGAACAGGCTGGGAACAGTTCCCCATAGCCGGATCAGGTGAAGGGTTCTAGATTTGAAGAGTGAGTTCAGTAGTATGAAACTGGGCCATTCCCTGCCTCATTTTTTGGTGGAGATGTGCCTCAGTCACATCCATTTACTGGCAGAGACATAATCAGTGTGTGTGCAGGAGAAAATACTGGGCTTTTAATTTTCCTTACAGTGGTTTCAGTGCTTCAATGCCTCTTCCAAATAGTGGATATGATATATGGTACTCTTGACCAATCATACTTAGGAGAAACTTCTGGTATAAACCAGTTCTGATAAGCTTGACAGCCAACTTGCTTAGGAGAAGAAACAGAAATATTCAAAATACCATTATGCTGGTTTTACTTTGGAAGCAGCACAATGGGAAATTATCAAATGTGTGTCATACCACTGCGTGCAGCTTAGGCAGGTTGAAAGAAAAATATATTTTCACCAATATTTGCTCCCCACCCCTTTCTGAAAGCAAGCTGGACTCTAGCTCCATGGCATTTTAAGAAATGAACAAAACTTACCAATGGCATTTTCTCCCTTTTTCTTTGGCCATAGGTTGCACGGAAGGTCTTCCAGCAAAGGAGAACTAACTTTATCTTCAGCATTTCACTTAACATTAAAAAAAAAAAATAAAGCAGATTGGTTCACCCGACCAAAAAGTTGTTCTCTAGAAAAGCATACTGGTTTTGTCTCCAAAGATTTCCATGCACTTATTTTGCTCAGCTGTTTTCTGCTTGTTTACTCATGTGCATTTTCAACTGAACAGTTTATCTTTTAGTTGATCAGAGCCACACCTGAATTTGTGGACTATTACAAAAGAACATAATATAAACTAGGGGTTTGGCACAGAATTTTATGAAGCTTTCTGTGGAGATCCTGAATGGAACTTTGGCTAATAGCAGGAGCTACTGCACTGTCTTCACCCTCTTAACGCCATAATTCACACCCAGCCAAGGAGAGATGTATTATATTGCAAATAGAATGAATATAATTTAAGATAGAGAACTCTAGAGAAGGATGAAGGTCATTGAAGAGACTTAGATTTCTTCCTTAAATAAGTAAACATGCACTTAAAAAGTCTTGCTGGAAAATGACGATATTCTCTGGGGGAAAAAAAGAAGACAAACTGTGGCTGTTGAAAGATACACCTAAGTGTGATGAATCTTCTAATTCATCCTCTGTGAAATATTGATGTGTGCAGTAAATTGTCTCCTATTATATTTTTGTTTAATTTTTTTAGTTGTTTCTATAGATACTTGATTCTATGCTTTTTAGATTCTTTGTGGGAATGATAAATTAACAGATTATAAACCCAGAAACAGCTATTCAATGCAGTACAGTTCTAAAACTCTCAGGGGAAAATAAATAATAAAAATGCCTTTTAGTAGTGGGCTTTTGAGAAATCCAGTGACAAAAGCTATTTCATTTTTCATGCACTCTTCAAATATTAACAAAAACTCAACAGTGTGGTGAAGTTTGACAAATGCAGAGAGAAAAAACTATGAGAGATTGTCCACGTTCTTAATTGACCACTATTTCATCGTCACTATTCTAACTAGATTCTTCATGGAGATTTTGAAGGTCTTTGTAAATTGGCTCCTAGATTAAAGGACTGTGATATATGCTGACTGATAAATGCTTATATCTTATTTAAGCAGCCTTAAAATGCTGATTTTGAACCATAAATTAGTCCTACCATTTACATCTTTAATACCTCACACAACCTACCTTGTAACTCAGTGGATATTCACCTGTTTTCATTTATTAAGTATACAAAAGAATCAAAAGTTGCTAGTTCTAAATGTTAGTCTCTTAGGACTATTTCAGAGATGACACCTTCTGACACTTTAGAAGGTGTCAAAAAAACCCTTCCTTTTTATGGGGTTACCAATTTTTTTCTTTGAACAGAATAAACGACCTACAAGGACAAAGGATGAGAGAACTGAAAGGAGAATAATCAGAACTTGAGTGTCAGGCTTAAGCAGTTTCTTGACCATATTTGCATCAATGACTGCTTCAGGAATGTGTGAGCTACCTATGTTCAATAAAAGAAAAGAATCTATATTTACTGGAATAATTATGGGAATTTACAGCTTTTCTGAGGTCCAAGAGCTATGAACCAATCGTAATAAATTCCACAGTCATCAAATCTTGAAAAGATTTGTCACCAAAAGGAAAAAGATCACAAAATCTTAAAAAATGAGTTATTCTTTTCACTGCATGCACATTTAAAGACAATTTTCAAGTGACAGACAACAAGGCTGAAGTGTTTTTTGAAAGTGCCTACAAATGTTTATTCATGGATGCTGTGCACTCTCCACAGTTATGCAGAGAAAGCAGCTTATACATATGCAAATAGCACTGAACTATGCATTTGTATGTGAAATTACCCGATTGGCATTTCAAATCACTGTGTCTCGTGCAGTTATGACAGTTGTTCAATTGCTTCTATTTGAGAATTCAGCCTTAAGGCACTTTCTTGGTAAAAATCAGATTGTATTCTCTTGTCCTCTGTCAAACTTTACTTTCTTCCAAGATTCTTCTGCAATACCTTATATACTAGTTGATTGAGATTGTCCCTGTAAAGGGGTAATTGTGTTACAATTGTAAGGCATGTTTTTTTTGATGTAGGAGCCCTTTATAATGGAAGATATTAAACATAAATGACAATATAATCCAGCCTTGGTTGCAATAAATTAGCCTTTTTTTTTTTTTTTTTCTTTGAGTACCTGGATGAAGAATTTGCTTTTCCTCAGAAATCTCTGCAGTTTTCCAGACTTTTTAGCACAGTTTCTTGGTCATAACCTTATAGTAAGAAAGCTAGTTCATATCTTAACAGAATGCAAAACTATCTTGCCAGTTTGTGTCTTTGTCCTTCCTGTCAGTTTATGAGAACATTGCATCTCGAGTAAGATTCATTTCACAGTGTCACACATCCAAGCATAGATGTCTATACTCAGTGGAGAACTTTGGCTCTAAGAAGGTGTCCACACTCAGGTCTCTAGAGCCACTTGAGACATCATCAGGTGGAGTACAGGCGGGATACCCTATCTTATATGTATACCGGGAGGCAGCTGAACTAAGTTTAACTGCAATAAAGTCAATTTAAACTGCGGAGGGATTTAGCTGGTCAAAGATGGTGCCTAACTTCTCTGAGTGAGCAATCATTTTTCTACATGCCATGGCTATATTGACCAGATCTTCAGTGACTGTAATGGTAACTTAAGCATCCTCACACACCTGTAGTTAAGGAAAAATACTTTTCTTCCTCCAAGAGCTGAAAACCACCTCCAATGCTTTCGCAAAAAAATCTCCAAAGTGAAGCTGTCAGATAAGAAGTTCAAAGAAAAACGTATTAACGACCATCCACATAGGTTCTTTCCTTTTCTTAGCTGCATTCCAACCATCTTTACTTGTAGCACAGCAAGCTTCAGCAAACAGAAAGGGTGAAGTAAGCATTAATTTCCTTGACACTGTGCATATATATATATATATATCCATTCTCAGTTTTTCATGGAAATAAAGGATGACATTGATCTTAGTGTTGTTATATTTTTCTCCAAACCAGCTGAAGCCTAATCCAAACAGTACTCATGGCTTCTTATTCAGCTTTTTGTTAGTCAGTGAAAGTCAATTAGAAAGAGTATTCAATCTACTCCTAGAGACATTGTCATGGAAATATCACTTCTTCAGCCTAATAGCTCAGAGAATGATTGCTTTTACTACTGTTAATAGCTTTATGCAAAATATTTTTATTCACACATTACAAAGTACAATGAGAAGGCAGCTAAACTTTTACCATGGAATAAGTATTAAAAAAAAATATTTAATTATTTTTATCTCCCTTTATTTGGTTTATCAGTAAAGAAGTCTGCAAAATCATGCAGTTTCTAAATTATTTCTTATAATCTTCACACCTAAACATTCAAAACCAAGTTTGGTTTTGTTGATTATAAGTGCTTCAATAATCAAGTCTTTGTGTCCAGGAAGACTATGCCTATTATCTTGAAGGTCTTGCTCCATCATCTTGATCCTCAAAGATTAAACCACTGGCTTTATGAACATGCAGAAAACTTGTGGCAGTAGTTGTACTTCCTGAATTTTTCATTCATACTGTGTTGCAGAAAAAATGACTCTTGAAAGTTGTCAGGGGGCATTTTGTCTTTTAATAATAGCTCTGGACCAAACTTTTTGCTTACAGGACTTGAGCAGAAAGACCATGCGGAGACTCAAAGGCCAACAAAAGTGTTCAATAAGCATCTTTCTGTTAGTAGAAAAGACTAACAGAACAACTTCCTGCCCAGGGAAGTTGTCAATGCTCCTTCCCTGGCGGTGTTCAAGGCCAGGTTGGACATAGCCTTGGGTGACATGGTTTAGTGAGAGGTGTCCCTGCCCATGGCAGAGGGGTTGAAATTAGATGATCTTAAGGACCTTTCCAATCCTAACTATTCTGTGATTCTATGATTCTACATTAATAAGAAACCATCGGTAAACACCATAGACAGACAAAATTGTGCCAAATTACGTTTTATTCTTCAAACTGATTAATAGATATCTCTTTAAATTATATCATCCAAGTGAAGTAAACTAAGCGTGTTAAAAAGGAACAATAATCTCCAGTCCAAGAACAGTTAAAAGAACTTGGATTGACACTGGGGTGTAGGAATCAAGGATAAATATAATCATGGCACCTCATGGCACCTCTGTCACCTCCTAAGAGGGACTTCTTCTGATTGAATTAACTCATGAGTGGATTGAAATTAATGTTGATCTCTAGTGAACACTATACAATAGAATACCAGTTAGCAGGTAGCAAGGAAAACTTGAGATTATTTTTAGTTCACATAGGTGAGCTAAATTTTGCTTTGATACCAATTACTGATTGCTGTTTGGCATCTCAGAGACAATTACCTTCCCTCAGCATCTCTATTCCCTAATCTAACAGAAGTGGTGTCCCTCAGGGATCGGTGTTGGGATTGGTTTTGTTCAACATCTTTGTCGGTGACATGGACAGTAGGATTGAGTGCGCCCTCAGCAAGTTTGCCAATGACACCAAGCCCTGTGGTTCAGTCGAGATGCTGGAGGGAAGGAATGCCATCCAGAGGGACCTTGACACACTTCTGAGGTGGGCTCATGCCAACCTGATGAAGTTTAACCATGACAAGTGCAAGGTCCTACACCTGGGTGGGAGCAACCCCAGGCACAGCTCCAGGCTGGGCAGAGAAGAGATTGAAAGCAGCCCTGCGGAGAAGGAATTGGGGGTGTTGGTCAATGGAAAAATGAACACGAGCCGGCTGCAGTGTGTGCTTGCAGCCCAGAAAGCCAACTGTATCCTGGGCTACATCAAAAGGAGTGTGACCAGCAGGTCAAAGGAGGTGATCCTGCCCCTCTACTCTGCTCTCGTGAGACCTCACTTGG
>JAOEHY010028960.1:39217-119534 GCA_025447955.1 Psilopsiagon aurifrons
ACAGTTCCTAATGAAGAGTCCCTCCCCAGCATCCCTATAGGCCCCCTTCAGATACTGGAAGGCTGCTATGAGGTCTGTCTCCAATGTCCCCCATTATTATACCCTGATAATATTAATTTGCTTGAGTGTAGAAGATGAAGTGTGCTGTCTGGCTTTGCATCTTGCATGATCCAGCCCTTGAAGATCAAAACACTGCTCTAATATTGTATTCCCTGGAAGCCACAGGGTAACAAGAGCAACTGGATGAAGCCTTCATGCAGTAAGACTGGTCTGTGCATATTCTGCCAGCTGTATTCTCTTTTGCACTTCCCACACTGTGTCATAGTCCCAGGGCTTGGAAGGTGCAAAGCCTTGGTCGTTGGCCTGCATCCATCATTTGAGTCCCACTCCATTGATCTGTGACTCTGGACAAACGCTGTGGCAAGGAGTAAGTAATTACAAATTTCTCTGGTGTTTCTGACCTACAGATGGAGATTTTCAAAGGCATACATGGGATCTGAAAGTTTAATTCTTAATAAAAAAATAACTGGACTTGGAAGTAGTGAAGGCAGCTTTAACAATATTCATTTCATCATGTTCCATTAAAGAGCTAAATGATTACTAATGAGGAGTAGATCTTCATTTCCATGCTGTGGCTACCATGCTAGGTGTAGGGGAGGACAAATGGCCATGCTTGGGAATTGACAAAAGACTTCTGTTAACCCCGGACAGGCCATGCACATATGTGTGTGCTCTTCCACATATACGTGTCCAGATAAGCAGTGTTCTTCTCAAACTGGGTTAGTGAGTGAAACCCTGAGGAACCCCTACACAATTTCTGCATGCAGGAGGAAACACTTCATTACCTCCATCACTGTTCTTGCACAGCACTTCTTCTGTAAATCGCGTCTTCTTTGTCACAATTTGCACATACCTTCAGTGCTGGAATATTGGCAGCTCTGGAGCCTGAGATCTCTCACTAGCCCCAGTAAAGATGACTGAAGCACCCCCTTCTGAACACAAAGAATAGCCTGAAGCCAGTGGGCAATTTCAGAATGGTTTTCTTGAGTCTCAGGCTGACTTTGAAGCAAAGCTCTATCATTTGGCTCCCAAATCTCTAATGTCCCCATGTCCCAAGCCCCTTTGTGAACTAAATCCTCATTTCATAAAAATCACTTAAATTTTTCCCGTCATTAAATAACATCCACTGGTGAAGTGGCTCTTCTCCACTTGGCCCACTGCACATGGGAGAATATAGGGCTGCATTCCTTTCAGAGGTGTGTTTTCATGTTAGGGAAAGCTGGATCCAAGCAGCACCAACAAAGTTGGGCTTTAAATAGTAGCCCATGAGAAGAATCTTCTCAAGAATCAGAAAAAAAAAAAAAAAGAAGAAAAAAGGGAAAAAAATTCCTCACATTATTCCTATGATGATGTGTCTCAAAATTATTAATTTTGCTTGTCCTGTATCATATCTTAGGGCAAGCTGCATTCCCTGCCTGAGCTGCAATGTGGCGCTTGATTCAGCGGGTTTAACTGAAGCGTGGCTATCTGGAAAAGGCAGCGTTATCTGTAATAAAGTAACTCCCTCAAATTTACTTTCTTGATCTTGTACTTTGGTTGGGCTGTCAGAGCCTTAATGCCTGGAAAAGTGTCTGTCACCCAGGACCCTCATTTTAAAGGACTGTAGGTTTTTAGGGGCTGGACAGCGTCATCTCCCTGCACTGATTTTGTCAATGTATTCCTGCAAGCGAGCCATCCTGAGCCGCATCCTAATTTCTCATCTTCTCTTCAGCTGACGCCAGTCCCTGGCTCACCGAGATTTCAGTTTAGCTCACTGGACTCTTCTTTCCCTACCCCCTCTGAGCTATATTTTCTAAGCACCAATTTCACTCCAGAATTAAAGATGAAATTTAAAGATTAGGGACTGCAGGGTTGGGTTTTTTTCCAAAGGCATTTTGATGTCTCATACTCACTGAGTGACTTAGGTGTCTAAATCATCCCAAGCAGTCTTCCCCCCATCCCAAATTATGTGATCTAAAAGGCCAATTTGACTTTTAAAGTGCTCTCCATTTTAATCGCCTGCTGTGCTGTTAGTACCATGCGTAATAAGTACATTGTGTGTGGCACACAAAGAGCAGGTGTGGGTGATGTAATGGATCTCACTGACTGCCTTGAATAAAAATACTAGGAATATCAAATACGGTGTGCACCAGTCTTATTCCTAGCCAATTCTAGTTACTTTAGTGGTCTGACTCCAAATTCAGGCTTAGTATGATGTAACTGAGGTCAGGATGTAGTACATGATTCTTATCCTAATACCACTTTAATACTGTAAAGGTCAAATTGAGCATCATCCGAGGAGAAGAGGTAAGGGCTCTGTTAATTATTCTTCACTCCGTGAACAAAGGGATGAATATTGTGTCTCTGCTGAAGAGTGTTCTGCCATGCTGCATGTTTAAGTTAAAAACAAGAAAGAATTAAGGAGCCAGTCCTGCAATAATCCTTTAATGAGCCTTCCTGAGCTCTACCTGAGATCTTACAGCACTTGCTCTGCCAGTCTTTCAAGCTACAGCTGTACCAGAGTTAGAGGGCACAGAGGGCATCATTCCCTTTCCAGTCAGGTGTAAGTCCCAGTTCTGACCATAAGAAAAGCCAGCTTCATGTGCTGAGTAACAAGAGCAGAAAACTTTAAATCCCCATTTCAGACATGCCTACTGTCAAAGGCATCACTGACTCAGTGGGGCATGAGATTGGAATCTCCCTTTTCCATTTAGTTATGAATATGCCACTTGAATGGCTTTGAAGCACTCTCAAATAGGAATGTTCCCTGCATGCCAGTGGTAGCGTTTTTTTCCCTCTCTTGCATTAGTTTTAATAAGTGTATTAGGTAGAGACAGTGGAAATCTGGATTCATAGCTGGTTTTAGTTGAACTAGGCTCACTGTTCTACTGACTGTTATGTGATGTTATCACAACTGCACTCATTTCCAAATTGCCTTCTTAGAAGCCCACACTCATGAGACATTTTGTGCCTTCTCTGATGGCAGTAAGCAAAGTCGTCACTAAAACCAGAGTGCGATCCTAGCCCACAGCCATTCTACTCATTTTGTTTCCTGATATCTCTGAAGTGTTAACTACTGAAAGCAGAAACATGAAAACCTACCAGCCATGAGAGCTGATTAAAATTCAGCCCACTGTATCACCCATAAATAGGAAATAAAGAATACATGGCTGTGATTAATCGCCCATAAATGGCCACTGCTTCCTTCCTCTATTCCATACAAATACAAGCCACGTATTTATTCAGCTCACCGAAAGAGTAACAAGCAGATCATTCCTATTTGTCAGGATCTGGGATTTAAGCAAGTACTTAAAGTGGGGGCTCTGTGCTTGTGTCTGTAGACATGCATGCACATCTGCTCCTCTCTCTGATTTTCAATATTCATGAGAAAAAAATCACGTTACTTTTTTTATAAAGGTGTACTCATCAATAGATCAAAATACATTGAGATGCAAAACCACAGCAACGTGAGCTTTAGGTAAGGAATTTTTATGATGTTAGAAACATCAATTGCTAAGAATTGGTAATAATAGTGCTATTAAGGATGAATATTTCTGTTGTTATGCATTGCAACTTGGCCAAATCTGAGACCTACAGTAGAAGCACAGGGGGAAAAAAAAGCAAATATGATGTGATACACAGAAACTAGGCCTGTAGTTTGAAGCACTGGTGGGCAAAGACTGTTTTTACCCTTGGCAAATATGCCTTCATTAAAGCACCAGCTTGCTTGTTTGTGGTTCAGCTGAGCTCACCGGAGCACAGCTGCCTGTGCCATTGTCTCCCTCGCAAAGCAAAGAAGCGTTTCTCCTTTGCAGTGATTTACAATCCAAGGCCTGCATCCATGAATAGAGTGCTGCATCCAATGCCTTTGGCCTCTGCTGTCACTGGGTGCTAGATACACCAGGCATCTCTCCCAAAATACCCCTTACACAGGCATTGCAATTCTGCTCCAGAAGCAGGAGATGACACTCAGGAAATCTGGTCTCTCTGTCCCTATCTTCCTGAATGTCTTCAAGCAAATTGGTTGTTTTCTGTCTGCCCCAGCACCCCTAGCTGTTAAAAAAACCCCCTCATTAACGGCACTGCAGATGAAGGAGAGAAAAAAGCTGCAAAAGAGCTAAATATTGATATTACACTGCTGGCCGCAAAAATGAGCAGTAAAATTGTCAGAAATGAGTGGAAGAAACAGGAAAAACAGAATCACAGGGTGGATGGTGTTAGAAAAGATCTTGCGATCATCTCATCCATCCCCTCTGCTCAGGCTGGGTCAGCCAGAGCAGGTTGCCCAGGGCCATGTCCAGCTGGATTTTGAGTATCTGCAGGACTACCCTGTTCCAGTATTTAGCCACCCTCACAGTCAGAAAGTGTTTTCTTGTGTTCAGACAGGATCTCATGTCTTTGTTACAATCTGTGCCCATTGCTTCTTGTATAACATGTGAGCTCCATACACCCCTGAGTAACCAGTGAGCCCCATATGGAGACTGCATGTGAGTAGGCTCAATCTGAATCTGTCCTGTCATCTTTGAAATCCTCCTATTTATTCCCTTTACCCCTGTTGATCTCCTTCAACATCATATTTGGCTACTTTTGCTTGGAGACCAGTATCAGCTTGTTGAATCAGTAGGTTAACAGCATCACACCTCCTGGAGATGCTCTGGCACCATCCTAGGGCCTGGTAAGCAGAGACTCTGTAGCAATAGGGATCCTTCCCTGGGCCAGCCTCACAAATTGTAAAACAGTGATTACCACTGCCACCACCACCACGAGACAGCTCTTTCAGGAGAGAAAATAAAGCTCATGCCTAAAGATGTTATCATGCATAATTCAGGGAAGAAATCCATACTGCATTTAAAAGATTACATCTTATCATCCAGGGTACTTATTAGCTTGATGATTTGAAAGTACATGGGAATAGAGACTTTCCTGCTATTCTGCACTGGCATCAGTGCAGTTGTGCTGATGAATGATTAGCCTTGTGGCTTGGTTTGGGACTGAACTGCTTTTCTGATGCCAGAGTTGGCCCAGATGAGAGTGGAATGTACCCAATTCAGTGACCAGCCCTGTCCCTGCCTGGGTATGTTGTCCCTGTGGTTTACCCCAGAGTGCCTCCGATGGTTACACCAGGGACCACTTCCTTCTCTCCATTAGGTTTGGTTAAGTTTGTGGCAGGCAGTAACAAGGGGTTAGCGGTGTTCAGCTCCACTGATTAATCCCCTCTCCAGTAACACACAGCACTCTAATCTTCCCAACAGCATAAGAAAATGCTTTGGGGCAGCCAAGGGCTGAATATGTTGGTTGTGCTTTTTCTCAAGTACAGAAACACAAGGATAGTCTGCACCACTGCTAATACACATGCTTGTAGCCGTCATTATGGTTTGTATTAACTCGCCTGTAGCTGTTCACCCAGAGGACTCACAATAACAAAGGCTTTTGGCCTAAATGCATTCAAAAGTGTGGGATTAAAAAAATGTCTGAGGGTTGCTGCTAGCCCCAGGCACTCCCTCTGTATTGTGGAAGCATGCAGACCGGATACTGACCACAAACGTGCTGGTAAACACATATCAAAGACACAGCAACATGCATCTCTTTGTCTCTCTCAGTTGTGCCTTCGGTTTTGAACTTAAAAGCTGAGTACAAACATGGGTTTATGTAAACTGCAGGCATTTGGATACTGAAACAGTGAGGAGGCTGGATCCAAATTCAAGTAAATTTACCCTGGGCAGCGCTAGTTACACGGATGGTCTTTGATGATTCCTGAATACAGTTTCCCCTCCCCAGAATGTACCTTCCTTTTAACCAGGCATGTTCCATACTATGTGGCACAAACCAAGGCTTGGGTTTCCACACTGGCACCGCACCATGCAGATTGCCACTATTTGTCTAGATCAGTGAAAACCAAGGGATTTTTTTTTCCTTTCAGCCCATACACAGGCTGCTCGAAACCCAGTTACAGTTTTGAAACTTAAATTGTTTAAAACTGGCATTGGCACCAGGGAACAGTTTCACTCAGATATCAACTCCAGCTATCTCTGTGTCTACCTGCAATGCCTAAATGAAGTACATTCCTTTCAGCTTTTTGTTCATGGCTACATGGATACAATAAGTGTGTAATTATGATGAAGTTGAGCAAGGAAGCTTAGGAAATCAAAGATACCTGGAGGTTGTCCTGGGCAAACAAGAATAACCCCAAAAGGAGGTATCGACACTGATTATAGCAAGTGGCATTGAGGTTTATGGGGTTCTCTGTGCCTCTTTCCACAGATCCCTCAATCATATTGTAGGCATGGAACTAACTAATAACTTGGGGATTGTGATGTTTACATCTGTTTCTGTCAGAAATCCTCAGATGAACGGTTTGGGACATCTCAGGATGGCTGAATGACAGCTTGGTTCAGGGAGAGGGTGTAACAAACATGTAGTGCTAGTGTGACAGAAAAGGAAGTATTTTGCAAGAATCTTTCTCCCTGCTTTTGCAAGGCTGAGAGGTATGAAATAATCTGCATTTAACAGCCATTCTTAGTTACTGCTTGCTCTCTGCCAAAGCTGCCTTGGGAGTGTCAGTGATGATTTAGCCAGGCACCCACTGCCATCACTCAGCTGGCTGCTGTGGCTCAGTCTCATTCACTTTCCTTGCTGGTTCTGTGACCCACATCTCTCCTGCTTCAGCTCACTTCACCCGCCTGAGTCTTGGGCCATCATGTGAGGAATGGGTGTTTGCTCACATGACGAAGGGTATATTAAAGCAGTATTGGTATAATCAATATTGATAAATCACACAAATTAGTATTCCTTACCTTCTCCTGAATCTGGCAACATCCTGTCCATAGAAGACCTGTGAGTTGCAGTCAGGATTTCCAGGGTGAAGGGCTAGCTTTGTTTAGATGAGTAGCAAAACTCTTCTTCACCTAAAAGGACCAAAGATTTCACCCAGCTGTCAGTGTTGAACAAGCCACTCCTATGCTAAAGAGCACCTCTATACTCTAACCAGTTTCTTATCTAAAGTTAAATCCTGCTTCTCCATCTTCCACCCCTCTTCCTCCTACTTCTTAGGGAAGCTGCCCTGGCCATGCTGTGTATTTTCCATCTGGTGATTCAGGATCAGCTGCTCAAACTCTTTGGGAGCGTGACAGGGCTGTGACAGACCGAGGGGGAAAAGAAATCTGCCTGAGGGGATAAAGAAATGAAAGTGCTGGAGTACAACATGGATTTGCCAGAAAACAGCTTCCCATCAAGAGCTTGCTGTCTCCCCTCAGGACTGCGCTCTGCATTCTGCACAGCAAACACCAGTGAGTGGCCTTGTCATTTATGCAGCCCAGCTCTGTAAAGGGGTGTAAAGCAACTGCATGGGTCACACTTAGGATCTAAAAACATTACACCTCTATAAACATATTAACCCAGCCTTAAAATGGGTTATAAATGGTACAGAACCATCCTCAATAACCTTAGAGGCGGACACATGGAGCAAAACCAAGAAAGCCCCCACCTTTGCCTAGCACTGAAGGGAATTGCATCCAAATCCTCGGTGTTTGTTCAGGCTGCTTTGGCTGAATGCACCAGGGGTAACAGCCCTAAACGTGCAAAGTGAACAGGGGACTCTTTATACTCAGTATAATTTTCTGTATGTAACAGGCGGTCACAGTAGGATATTGGCTTCCTTGTGACTATAAGAAAGACTTTATTCCCAGTGGCATAACTTGCTCTAGTTAGTAAGAAAATCTTCCTTCGTCTAGCCAGGCTATTGATACTGCAGTTGAAGTTGGATGGTTTCTGTTCCTACTGCTTCCAGACTGTGAATTTCAAACCTTACTGGAAAAGCAGCATTTTTATATTTTGTCAAATTGGATTTTTTAAACATTTTCAATTATAAAGATCTTCAGCGAACGACTCTATGAAAAAAAAAGAGGGGGCAAAGGGGAGGCAACACAAAACACTGATTTCAAAGTTCTATATGCTGTACCCATCCGCACTCATGGTCTCAGCCTGCCCTGTGTTCCTTCCATGGGAGGATTCAGACCCCTCCAGACTCGCTCTCTCAAGAGCATGTCTTCCTTCCACGTGTAGTAGGCTGCTGTGGGGAGGTGAGTGAAACATGAAATAAATCACAGCTCCCTGTATTGACCATCTATGACTGCCCCTGACAGCCATGCTGCTGCAATGCCGTTCATGTCAGGTGCCTGCGGATCTCTGCTCAGAGCAACCAGATGGGGAAGAACATGAGTAATGAGAGGTGTTCCTCTGTTCCCAGGCAGAGCCACAGGAAGATGTATTGTGTCTGATCCGATCTGAAATCCCCTCTCACAGAATCACAGTATCGATTGGGGTGAAACTTCTTGTGTTCCAGTTTATGGCCATTGCTCCTCATCCTGTCACTGGGTACCACTGAAAAGAGTCTGGCACCATCCTCCTGGCACCCACCTTCGAGGTATTGGTATTAATTAATGAAGACCCCTTTCAGTCTCCTCTAGGGTAAAAAAGCCTAGCTCCTGCAATTTCTTCTCATAGGAGAGATGCTCCAAACCCCTGATCATCCTTGTGGCCTCTGCTGGTCCCTCTCCAGTTTCTTCTTGTCTTTCTTGTACTGAGGAACATACAACTGGACACTGCATTCCAGATGTGGCCTCACCAGGGTCAAGTAAAGGAGGACTGTCACCTCCCTTGACCTGCTGGCCACACTCCTCCTGATGCACCCTGTTATACTGTCTCCCTCCTGGCTGCAAGGGCACACTGCCAGCTCATAGTCAGCCTGTCATCCACACACAACAGAAAGTCCAGTCCACAGCACACTTACCTCCAGAGGATGGATGAGGTCAGGGTTGGCCAGCTCTGCTGGGTTTGGAGCACGTGGCTCTTCGCTGCCTGAAGGTGACATAGTTGTCCCTCAGGGTGATGCTGTGGGCCATCCTCCCCTCTGAACAGCGCACAGACCTTCTGCAGAGGCAATGGCTGCGACAGTACGCATCTTCCTCATAGCCCTGGGCTGCAGCAAACCCACTGAAGTTGCTCTCTGCTATTAAATTGTGGCTATGGATCACTGAATAGTGATACTAAAGCACAGGGAAAACTTGAGTCAACTCTTGCAGAGTGCTTTGAAATCATTTTCTGCATGGGGACAGGGAGGCTTTAAGGGGACAAAAATCAGTTCCTTGCAAGCCATGGCAAATGTTTTTAGCAGCCTTCAGTACAAAAGCAGACTCAGTGTGCTCTGCTTATGAATCGTTACCATCCAGCACCATGCCTCTGGCTGCTGAGGAAATAGGTTTAACTTATATTTATGTGAAAAGTGGTAGATAGACACAAACACACACACACATAAAGCACACACATACATATAGTCTTGGAGGCAAAAAGAGAATCGCTATCTGCATTTGTGATATCTTCCTGCACCAGGTAAGGAAAGCATCTTTTTCCTTTTAACCGGGTGCTGTACCTACATTGTTTCCTTGCAGTCTATCTTTAGGTTATAGCAGTTCACAAGGCTTTTTTCAGCAGATGTGTTATTCAATTACTTCAGGGCTTTTCCATTTGTAATATTATAAAGCAGTGATAGCCAGCAGACTTCACCTGTCTTTTAGAGATAGCCAGCCTGGTAATTTTAACTCTGCCCATTTTATCCACACCAGTAAATCTCATAACATGGTTATAGAGAGATTCCAATTTTTGTAGAACCTTCTCCCGGGGATTCCTGTATACAATATTGCCATAGTCTGTAATGGACATAACCTGTGATTGGATTAATGTTTCCCTAGCGAAGAAGTCAAAGCATTTCATGTTCCTATAACTGGTTTGCAGCTCCGCAGTAAAGGACTTTGGTGTGGCAGAGAAAATAATTGCAAACGTAGCCCCAATCAGAATATATAATCCCCTCACAGTGAGGGTCCGATTCAGCGCAGTTAGACTGCCTGTGCACGGGTGTGTAGCAGGATTTTCTTGTCAGGAGAGCAGAATGCACAGAAAAAAACTTAATTTCACCATCTTAGTAGTTGTCACCCAGTCCCATACAAAGGGATGTAAATAATTTGCTGCAGCTCCAAGGGGGGGCCCTCAAGCTCACCAAGCAGAGTAGAAACAAGCAGGGGGATGCAATGGGGCTGTGGTCTCCCTGCAAGAAGAGCCCTGCACTTATGCTCAGATGAACACATGCCTTGGTTCTTAAGAGTAAATACTGTTCTGTCAGATTGACTCCAGTTTCAAACCCCATCTTTGCTTCTGAACCTCACACAATCCCTGCTGTTGCCTTACCTTGGACCAACACAGGTGACTAGTAGAGAATTACTGTGGAGCGTACAATGTGCATTACTTAACGCCTGAGACACAGGTCATCTTCTCCAGAAGAAGAGGCTCATGGCAGGCCTTCAGAAGTTCAAGGCTCATCTGAAGCAGGATCTGGCTGCTCAGGCAGAGAACTTCTTCAGCACTCATGTGTGAGGAAAGTGAACTGGAGACTGGCAGAAAAAGATCTCACATAGTTCAGCTCGCATGAGGGTCTCCCCAAGAACTTATGCAATGGTGTGTGCACATCATGCACACTGCCACACTAAAGCATAAGCCCTCATCATGCTTACATGATGCTAGCAAAGACCCATAGTGAAAGGCTCAGGCTCCCATTCCCAGCTGTTCAGGGACAGTGTTCAAGAGACATGGTTTATTGGTGGACCCCATAAGCAGAGGTGGGTCTCTGAAGAAAGCACTATAGAATCAACTCTGCCTATAGGGTTCAGAAGAGATGTGATCAGGATCCCAGGGTGGAAAAGTGGATAAGGGCAGTAGTGGGTGGAACAGAAGGTGCCAGAGATAAACTGAGACAGTAGTGAAAGGAGAGGCAAGAGCAAAGAGTTTGAATGTGCAATGCTGGAATAAACATAGGGAGGGTGGGATCCAGAATGGGCATGCTGCCTGACTGAGGAGCAAGGCAGATGCTCTTGGCAGATAAGCTAATGTTTGGATGTTGTGGTATTGCTGGGCAGGTGGAGAGGATGGGAAGAAGGTTACCAGTGTGGGAGCTGACAAATGGGATGTCATCATTTCCCATATGGGTAACAGATTCCAGTCTGTCCTTTCTATCCAACTAAAGGCTTGGGATACCTCAACAGAAAGGAGGCAACTCTGGCAGAGATGAGCTGTCTATATTAGGTCTATACTAAGACCTGGAAATTGCAGGCTGTGGGGCAGACACAGGTGTCAGGAGACAGGTAAGAAGTGAGGACAGTGAGATACAAAGAAGATCCAGTTATTAAACCTAAACGTAAAAGACCAACTTTCACAAGTCAGATAGCAGGAGCCTCTGACAGCCAAGAGCAGGGCAGGACAAGGGCTTCCCAGAATCCACTTGCCCACATCTTGGTATTGAAGTAACTCTGGGGACCTATGAGGAGGAAGGAATGAAAATGAAACAGCACACTCATTCCACTGCTGCTTTTACCACTTTATTCATATTTCTAGAGCAGACTCTTTAGCAGCTAAGCAAACACCTGAAACTGTCATTATATTTGTATGTACATAGAGAATCATTCAAAAAGAGATAATGAGGAATTCTGCAAGTGTTTTTCCAATGAGTATGCAGACAGAACACTATCACCCCAGTAAACCAACTTTGAAAGCCTTCCCCTAAAACCCTATAAAACCCAAAGATAGTAATAAATTAGCACTAGATTAATTCAAAGGAGAACTTATCCCCCCTCTGTATACCTTCTAATCCATATCTCCAAGAGGTCATTTTAATTATCATACTGTCACTGCTATTCATTACTCTGCTTTTGGAGGCAGAGCCAGCACTGTGCCTTTTGAATGCCTTGGAATTCATCATATCAAGGCATTTTATTCTCCCTAAAAACGTGCACAGTTTAACCCCCTTACCTTGAAATATTGATGATATGAGGTGTACTTGGTGTTTTAGATCAGTCTCCTTCCAGTGGGATATCTCTTGTTTTCAACCAAGTTACCCTTACCAGAGAGAAACTAACTAATGAAAGTCCAGCTAACGGTTGGCTAATGCACAGACACATCAAGTTTTGTCAGATCCTGAGTAGCCTGTCCTTTTTCAGAGGCATGGAAAGACAGATTTTTGTCCTGACTTGTACCTGCTCGCTCCTTCTGTCTTGCAGCAATGTAAACCGTATGGAAAACACACCAGCAGCTCACAGGTCTGTTGTGATGGGGCTCCAGAAGTGCATGTGAGGTCCTGAGACATCACAGACCTCAGCCTTGCCGCTGCTTGCTTCATATTTATTTGTATGGAAAGGACCTTAAGGACCTTATACGGAACTTGCTTCTGTCTATAGATATGGGGCTGTATTCAAAGACAGATGAGCCCATATGAGGGCCTGCTAGCTCTCTAGCTGTGTGAATCCAACCCAAGCTGCTTTCAGTTCTTCCTAGGGTCACACCTTGGTTCAATGTTGGTCATGCTCAGGCCTTGCAGCCAGGTCTCCATTGCTGAAGAATCAGGGGATACTTTCACAGGGACAGTAAATTTAGCCTACCCAGGTGGTCTGGTTTAGCCTATAGTTCTTGGGTTTTCTCATACATTTTTATCTTCAGGATGCATTCTTCTCACAGGCTACTGCAAGGAGCCGGCTGAGTCTGACTGTCATAGCACTTGGGTCCTAGGAAAGAGAGGAGAAACCAACCCAGCTCTTTTACTCAAACAGTGTCTGGGGATACTGCTGCTTCAGGGCCACACAGCACCAGGAGGAGCACATTCTGTCTTGTTTCATACTGCTTTCTTCACCTTCAGTCTGGTTCATCTGCTCACTGCGTCTTGGCACCTTCTCTCCTCCAAGCCATCATTGCAGCCCAGCTCCTAGCAGAAGACACTGAAGCTTCCCATGGCTTCTGATGGCTTGCCAAGGAGCACTTCTAAGTGCACTGTCCTTTCCCATGCCATCGGAGACACTCAGACTCCTCTTAGAATCACCCTCTTCTGTTCTCCAGTTTGAGAACCACTGGCCTCCTGCTTCAATTCCGCATCACTTGCAGATATTTCAGCTAATCACACACCACAGGAGACAAGACTGCCTAGTGACAATGGCTTTTTGAAGGCATTTCACATGTAATGGGAAGGTGATGAGGTTTTCTAGGGGATTACAGTACGAGCACAGTACTATTTGTTCACCCCTTTCAGCACTAACCTTAGCTCACACTGCCTCAGCTGTACATCTGTTGTGAAGTCCCATCTTTCTAGACCCCAGACAGTTTTTTGCTGGAGGGCAATGGGTGCTGCCTGTTAGACAGGTCTTGCAATGAGTTTCATGCCTGCAGCCTGGCAGTAACATCTCTCATATATGACCCTTTTCCTCAAATGATCTGATAGAAGAGCAAAAATCCTAACCATGCAGCAGATGATGAACGGCACATCGACGAGCGCCTGCCTGACTCCCAGAAGCTATTTATCAGGCTCTCTTAATGCAAGCTAACAGGGCTAGCACATGCAATTGGCATAAGAGCATCTGAGCCTGACACTAAAAGGGGACACATCACATGGTGCAGCAGGGGAGCCAGGACTCCCTCGTTAGCTCATCGTATGGATTACCCCTTTAAAGTGAGAGCTGCTGGAGGAAGGGAGGCTTTCTCATTGTAACGAATAGCTTTCCAGCCACTGCAAATGATTCCTGTAAATCTATAGGGTCACTGTTTCCCTCCCCCCCCCGAGATGGAGGAAGGAAAAGAAACAAAAAAAAGAAATTGATTTACCATCTATAAATAAAAAAGAATCAACAGTAAAATTTCCCTAATTGCCCTCCCCTCTTCTTCTCGGGCTGTTATCTTAGAAATAGTTGTCTGGGGGAGAAAAAAAGAGAAACACCGTCAGCTCCAGACCCCAAAGTGCTGCTCCACCTTGCCCCACAGACCAGCCCTCCTCTTCTCACTCTTCTTTTCTCATTCATCTCCTGGAGAGAGGCTGGTCCTTCAGATGTGCCTGACTCCTCTTCTCTGGCTTGCCTCCAGCATGGCTGTTCCCTTGGCCCCGCTGGGTAGTGCCTTTAAAAAGCGGCAGTTTTTCCTTCCTGCCAAAAGAAGAGAGAAAAGGACAGGTACTGTGAACCACTGCAGTGTCTGGGCAGCAGGTAAGCCACATGTGGGGTGTGCTCTGAGGAGAAGCCATGTGTAAAGTCTCACAGTGAAGTGCATCTGTAAGGAAGGCTTTGGCAGCTCGAGACAAATTAGAGGTGGTAAAAAACCAGCTGGTCCCATTCTCCTCTGGCCAGAGCAGGGTTAGTGCTTCCAGGAGGCTTTGCAATAGCGCTGAGCTCTCCCTTTGGGTAAATGCGCTTTAACACTGTTCACTCCTCACTGCGGCTCTCACACGCCTGAAATGTTTCACATTTCTGCTCACTGAGAGCCCTCATATCACTGTGAATATTTCCTTCTGGGGCATATAGCATTCACAGGGCAGCTGGGTTCACAGGTCTGTCCACAGCTGGATTGTCCAGCTGCGCTCACAGCTGGACCCCAGCCCTTCAGTGACAGACTCCTACTGCATGGTTGAGGAACACCCATTGCCCAGCACATGATGCAAGTGCTTCCAGCATCCAGATCAGTGCCGTCAAAGAGCCTGATGTGGCACTGTTACTTCACTGTACAGTAAATTCCAGTTATTAAAGCATCATGCAAAACTTTAGTTGTCCCTGTAGTTTGGTGTGTGGCGTTTCCAGTGCACCTTTTGAGCTACAGTCCTAGCAGAGCGGTGGGAGTTTAACTACTGACCTTCAAAGGAGCAGAGTTACACTAAACACAAAGTACTTTTGCAGTGATGCCCCAGGAGTTCATGGGCTAAGAACTGAGCTCCTCACAACTCCACTCCACAAAAACAGCTCCTGGGCTTCCCACAGCTTTGCCTGTAAGAACAGACCTACTCCGGAATGCTTTGGTTCCTGATACTCTCACTACTTGTTTCCCAAACTGCTGCTGGGTGTGTGTTTATGGTGTGCACAGTAAATGCTTGCTACTTTAAGGAAAAGTAAATCTCTATCCTTTGTTATTGGTTAATTCTGTTATATGGTGCCTGATCGACCCTTTCAGCACTCAGTCTGCTCCCTCCATTATCAGTTATTTGTTTGCCTGGGCCGGAACTAGATGAGCTTTAAGGTCCCTTCCAACCCAGACCAGTCTGTGATTCTGTGATAGAAACCTGGGTTTCTTGATCCCTCCCTCCCTGACTCGCCCCTGACGAACTGTGCCCCTCTAATCCTGCCTGCCATGGTGGCACAGAGGAGCCTGCCTTCCCCTCCACATGGATGTGTATTTGTCAGAGCTTCTGCCTTTATTTGCAGAAGAAGGTTTTAAAATACATTATAAATGAACTGAAATAACGTAGGGGCTGATGGGGCACAGGGTTTAGAGGGCTTTACCTCCACCAGCCCTCCCTTCACACTGCTGTCACAGCTGCCAACCAGTTCAGCATCTACTGCATCTCCACAGCTCAATCACCAACCTAAGGCACAGTGGTATTTTGAAAAGAGAAACGTTGAGACAAAAATAAGTAAATTAAGACCCTGAAAGGCACATTGAAGTGAGAACAAGCCATTTCTCTGGTTCTGTGGGTAATTACATTGACATGTTCCTAGAAAATGCTGCAGACCCAAAGACAGCAGCAGCTGTGGACCAAACAGAGGATCATGCACAGCATAGAAAAACCAGCTAGTCAATCCATCCCCTGCCCTGGGGCAGCATCAGCACTGCCGTGCCCCTGCTGACAGCCTGCCTGCCTGCTCCCAGTGCTGGACAGGCAGGCAGGGCTTGGCTCTTCCATATAGATACGTATTTCTCTATGAGCACTTGTCCAGGCCACTAGAACAGCACTGCTGAATGTCACTCCTGTTCTCATCTCCACCAGTGAAGGAAACATAATATAAAACACACAAAGAGGATAAGAGTGGGTTTTAAACCTTCCTTTTTCCTGATTTTTGGGTAGCACAGGAAAAGGAAATCCTAACCAACAGCACTTACAGCTAGGAATTTTAGACACTGGCTGTTTTTAGCAGCCATTCAGCCATCCACTGAACTGAAGCATCATGACCGTCGACCACTGTTTACATCAGGTGCTTGTGGCAGGGTGACTTTTTTGGACATAGAGCCAATTGACAGTCACAATCAAATCACAGAGCTGCTGTGTACTCATCGTACATACAACAGTTCATCTTGCAGTCATTCAAACTGGTTTGCAAATTAAAATCTCAGAGGCATAGCAATTACAATACCAAATTTATACCACATCTCTCAGTCAACTAATTGTACATCCAAAAAATCACCACTTGAATAATCTGAATACATTCACCTTTACAGCTAAAAAAAACACCCCACATGCTTGATCTCAACACAATTTTCGAGTTGCAGAACCCCATGAGGGAAAAAAAAGTGCCAACCTCTGATTTCAACAGCAAAATTGCTTCTATCTAAATACAGCAGATGCATAATTCACAGTAAGGTTGAACATCCTGGTGCTCCCAGGGATGCTCTTTCCTACGTTCTGCAAATGGGAATATTCCTATTGCTCCCCATAGCACTCTCAGCTCATCTGTGAGAAGACAAGCCCTATATGCATCTACTTCAAACACAGTTTACATGTTCACATCCAAAACACTGTATCTGGATTTCTAATTGTTAAGAAACCTTAAAGGTATTAAAATGAATCAGCAGATTTAGAAACCAGGCTAATGTTTTAGATTGTGCTGAGCTTTACAGAGCCACCACCATAGGCATGTTTGTGGCATTTTATGCCACATTGGGGCATTTTGAGCTTTTTCATACAGACTTTTGTTCCCATCTAGCAAAGCAAGTCAAGGTGGGGAGCAATATAGACTGATATTAGTGGCTTTGCAGCTGGTGTATTAGAAGGCCAGAATAGAAGAGAATTTGTGTTTAAATTGGGAAGGGAGGAGAAAACAAAATTATCCAAGCCAGGTGAGTGGGATCAAAAATGAACCATCAAGGCTGGAAAATGGCTGACCCCTGGTCCCTGAAACCAGGAAATCTGGCTGCTGTCATATAGCTGCTGATCTAATTCTTACAGCATCCCCTCCATAGAGACGGGACACATTTCCATCGCGTCCATCGCAGCTAAGTCGTCACTGTGTGATTACTTCAAATGCTTCACTCTCAGGGATGCACAATTAGCCAGGCCCGTATTTGGTACTGCAAGGGGAGCAGAGTATTTTCTGGCGATGTCTGACAAGTTTCAGTTGTACAAGACACAAATCAAACAGCCCAGCAGTTAATGACAGCCAGTGCCCTGGCAGTTAGATAATGTGCGTGCTCCAAAGCAAGGCCAATTAGAAGCAATAAAAACAAATCTGAAATGTTAGAGCAAAAGTCAGAAATCCTCAGCCATTACTGCAGACTTGATTGTTCTTTTCTTTCCAAGTGGTCACCAGTGCTGCCTGCTTCCAGAAAGAGGAGCCCACTTGCCATATCACCACCCAACCACTACATCAGATTATGATTTCTGGGTGTTACAAACCCCATTGATGTGGTTCATGGAGAATTCCAGCACTATCTGGAAATCTCATCAGGTGGCCCTATCTTTCTGGATGCAGGGTCTGGTCCGCGCTGCTTATAGAGAAGGCATCATATAAGAGCCTACTCCCCAGAAGAGTTTGCTGATGTCCCTCCCTCTGCCACAAAAGGATTGACATGCTACTTGTCATCCATCCCTTGATAACCTAACCTCCTTCCCCAGCTCACTGCAGCAAGGCATATCTGCTCCTTCGAGGAGACAATGTATGGAGAATGAAATAATTAGCTTGTAACTGGAAACACGTTATCACCTAACAGAAGGAGCCACACTTACAATGTTTGTGGCTCAGACCCAGACATTGTTATATATCCTTGGTGATCTTGGAGCAGGAAGCTGCAGAGAGGATGGGAATAGGTTTTCTCTTTTCTCTTACCCTCCTATTTCCTAAGGAGCAGCAGAAGAATAATGGATTACACTTACCTGATGAGATGTAGCAGAAAATGACAGTCCCTTGAGCTTGTTCAAGTTAGCAATATGATATTGGGATTAGTGCGCTCCATACATCAGACATTACCCATGTCAACCCACCACCACACAGCAACTATCTCTGCTTTCAGAGTGCTCTGTCCTGCTCTTTAGAAATGGAGGAAAAGTCCGGCCAGGGGTGAGACATAAAATGACACAGATGCTGCAAATCTGCTTACTGAGCTCTGGCTTTCTCAAAGCAACAAGCCCAAGGAAGGAAATGGAAAGCAGGTGGTTATCTCCAGGCATATCTATGGAGAATGCCTGTGAGAGCTAATCCAAATACATTTAGGGTGTAAATGTAAAGCTGATTAGCAAAACCACAGTAAGCTCCTATGTGGATATGCTCCTTCAGAGTTAAAGTAGTCATAATTCAATTTAGCCACTTAGCTAATTTCCAAAAGTAAATTAAGGTGGAGTAAATTAAATTAAATCAAATCAGCTGACAGCAACTTCATTTTGAGAGGGATTGTTAACATGAACCAAACTTACTTCGTACAGTAATGAGGATTATTTCCTCCTGCTGGGCCACCCCTCAGACACACTGACTCCCTGGTTGGTCCTGTAGTATTTTTACACACCTTCTGTTCAGGGACTGCCTGTAAACAGGACCAGGCCAGAGGTGTATTTATCTGTTTGCATGTGCTTTAGTGTGCGCGTGTGCTGAAATCCAGGGTAAAATCCTTCCAGCTGGCACTCTGGTTCCCAAGTGTTTGACAAGGTAATTGTTGTAATGCGGTATTTTGGTGAACCCTCTTCTGGGAGCTGGCCAAGCCCTACAAACCTCCCCAAACTGTAAATGGATCCTTTTCCCTGAACCCACGCAAATGTGTCACCGTTTAGAACCTGAAGGGTTTTCCTTAACGACAGCTACAAGTATGGAGAGTTGCGTAAAACATGCAGACGTGTGTGGGAGTGAGCTGACAGATCATAATTACCAATAGAGAAGGGGGAAAAAGCCCCAGAAATTAATTTTTGAGGCAAAACATCTAATTTTCCTTTAAGCCATAGTAGCGTCCCTATTACTGATGCAATTTACAGCCCCAGAAATCAGATTGAAGTTGTTTGACTCCTCAGCAGTTTTTTGTGTGTGTATGTGGGTTAATTTCCTTTTAAAGAGCACTGGCCAATATGAGAGGATATTGCAAAGGGATGTTTAGATACTTATGCGAGCTTTGCACTGATTGAACACACAGGGACCTGTGGCTGTGAGGTGGTGTTTCTGTGCTGGCTGATAGGATGTGCACCTGTGCAGTCCCACCAGTAACATAAGGAAGACTTTTAAACGCAGTCTGGTCCCACTTGTCCATACAGAAGCATCACAGCTGTAGGGCACCCCATGCACCAGGTCCTGGTGAAATCCCTGCAGTAGGCTGAAATCCTCCCTCCAAGGAAGCCAAGATTTCATTTCCTCCTTTCTCTGCAAATCGTAAGTGGTTTTGCTGACCATTCTCTGGAGCAGCACTAGAGGAAGGTGAATAAACCATTTACTTTGCTGTGACTGCACAATTCAAAGGCGCTGACAGTAGCATTTATGATAGTGGCACTGGTTTGGTGCCTTGGGACTTTCTGGGAGTCCCTTCACCCCCCTAAGGGCATGCTGCTGTTACAAGTAGCCTGGGGAGGTGAAGGGCCTGTGTGTATCCTCTGTGGGCAAGGGGAATGGCCAGACCCACAAATGTCTTCAGGATTGCTCTGGGGAACTTCTCCTTGAAGACCCAATTGAGTTTTATTTTGCAATAACAAAACCCCAAGCTTATTAAATATGGAGACACTGAATTTGCTCTTAGTGTCAGTGGCAGCCCCTCAGTGTGGCTGAAATGAGCAGCTGAATTCTGAGCAGCCTCCTTGCCCAGTGGCTGGAAAATGTGTAGTTTGTTTGGCACACACAGGCTTTGCATTCAAACCAGTTTGCTAACTGGGCTTTATTTTGCTATAGTAACTCAGGCTTATACTCTTATGCCCAAGGAATGACTGGCTCAAAGATGGCCAGCAGCATCTCCTTCCATATGAGAGAAGTCATGAGAAAAAAAGGTGCCTGATTTCCCTTTCTCTCACTTTCACAGCATTGCAATGCTACTGTGCCCTCAAAGCTATCGAATATTCCAGATCTCTGAGTTCAGATTTGTTCTAGCACGCTTTTTCTGTTTATTGCACTCTGCTCCCCTCTTCACCACTGAAAATGGTGATGGTGGTGGGGAATGATAAGGCAGTGATTTAAGCTTGGGAGAAGTGAGCTGGGATAGCAGTAACAGAGCCCCTAGAGAATGACAGGGAGTAGCCATCTATGTAAAGCTTCACTCCCAGCTCTCATGTCAGTCATGGCCAGGTCAAAGAAAGCATTACCAGATGCAGGTGAAACCTCAAAAATCCTGAAGGCAGAACTTAGAAGTGTAGAGAGTTTTCCTGAAACACAGGAAGAAGCAGACTGGGATGAACATCTCAGATGCAGCAAGTGCCAGAAAGCAGCAAATGCCGGAGCTTGTAAGACCACACAGCCTCAGGACACAGCTCTTTAGTGTCAGTATGGGTCTCAGAACTCAAAAGGCTGAGTTGTCTGATAGAAGTGCCTGTGATCAGACTGTGCCCCTACATAGGAAGACATTCCCCAGCTCTACCCAGTGTGATGCTGATGAAGGTGCCCGCCACCTCTGAGGATGATGGGACAGTCCTGTGGGCCTATCCAGCCTGTTGGACATGCAGCTCTGAGCTCATACATCATCTTTAAGGCTGCAAAGTAAAGCAGCAAAAGGAGGAATTGCCAGAACAAAGGCTGTCAGTGCAATTTTAATTCAGCCTGCTGGATATGCCTTCTGATGTGGTCTTTAATTACCTCATCACAGCCTACTTTTGCTTCAACAAGACTGCTGCTTCATTCAGGGCACAGTGGACAGACAGCGATTAATGGAAGGCCGGTCAATATTTTGTTCTGTCCCTTTTTGTTCAGTGTGTGGCCCCAGGCATTATTTGCTGCATGCCATCAAATCCCTGCACTTAGACAGAATTATTCATCTTCTCCTGGACTTCTCTCTCATGTGAATCAGTACAGCAACTGTGAGCTTCCCGCACAGGAGGGGATTTCTTTTCCAATACTCCTGTGAGTAGGAGTTGCAGATGCTCCAGTAGTGAGGCCCAGGTGTGATTTTTGAGAGTACCCACATCGTGTCTATTCAAAGCCCCTAACCTCAGCTGTAAGCACTCTGCACTTCCATAATTAGAACTCCAGCATGTCCAGAAAATGAGAAACATGGAACTGGTGGCTGTTAGAGAAAAAACCCTACATGGTTTAAAGAGGCAGCGGCTCCTCTGCTGATGCTCTGCTGGAGCAGGGCTCTGTAAGTGAGGCAGAGTGAAAGAACAGAGCAATGCTGATACGGGCAAAGGGTGGACTTCAGGCAGCGCAAGGTGACTGGCATGCGTGAATTTTGCAGCAACAGTTCTGTTTTCCTACCGTAACCATTCCCTGTAACAGCTGTTCTCTGCTTTCTCTTAATCTATTGCAAACTGCTCACCTTTTACCAATGTTTTTAGAGGAGAACATCTCTCACTTTCAACCTAAGTAATCTTAACCTTTACTCTGGCACAAGTATAAAGAGGTGAGTGCAGGACAGAGACTGTAAGAGGAAATGCTCCCTCTGCCTCGTGCAGCATCAAAGGGGGCCCCACTCAAATGCTTTCCAGTGAGTGCAGTGGGAGCAGCATTTGCTGGTCACCGAGCAGCTTATAAAAGGACAGTAACGAGAGGAGAGGAAGGGCATGAACCTCCATTACCACCCGACAACCCCTTTCTGCACTGCACTCTCATGCTCTGTGCCCACTTAACCCAACCTTAGAGAGACATCTTTGTACCCAGGATGGACTTTCCTGAGCCTGTCTGAAACACAAGTGGTAGTGCTGTCCTCTCCAGCAGCACAGAGGTCCTTTTTCCTGTCAGAAATTCATAGGCCTATTGGCTTGTCACTCCAGAAAATGTCCATCATTTTCAGCAAGGCTTTTAATTCATTAGCTCCCCTAGGAAACCATTCTAACCTCCCTGCCCTCCCCAGCTGAGTCATCGATGCTTTCCTATCTTGCTGGAGACACATCACCTTCAGGAAAATAGTTTCTTAGCATGCTGATAACAACAGACATTCTCTTTCTGAACTGGATGTTTGTTTGGGATGGCAGGGTTTTCCCATGGTGAGGACTGCAGGACACATTGGGGTTACTGTTTGATACAAGTCCTGACCTTCCCTTGCAGGCTGTGGGAAACCCTGCATGGCCACTGGGCTGGGCTCTTGGGGAAGTGGGGGAAAGGGGCAGAAGGATTCTTGGAGAGTCTGTATGAGCTGCATGGGAAAATAACCATGCTTGACAGGGAGGAAGTAAAGAACTGCCTAAGAGGTTAAGTCAGTGCTGAAAAAAAGCCCTTTAAGCATTTAATTTTCATCTTTGGCCTCTCTGCAGAGTCAGTGTACAGTCCAAAGGTCTTTTCAGGGATCTGAGCTACTTGGGGATGTGAGGTTTGCCCAAAGATTCCTTTTGTTACAGAGAAAGCAGAAGCTTCTAAGCTTTATGTCTATGGTCTGCAACTGTGAACACATCCTCTCACTGGTGAGGCATCAGGATTGCTCAGTGCAGGGATAGGCGCTCACCCTGACCCTTCAGAGACCACCACAATGATGGCTTCAACATTAATTTCTAGCAACCAACCATTCAGGGACAAATCACAGCACCCATGGTGTCCCCACACTGCCTGGCTCAGCAAACACTTGAGGGCTTCAGCCCTAACTTCACTTTCATGGTGGCTTGTTGGGAAGCCAGTGGAGCCTGGCTCCCAGGAGGGTGGTCAACACAGTTCCACAGCAAGAAACTGAGGACCCATCTACAAGGGACACTTGTACCAGGGACTTCTATAGACAAGGGCGGGTGGAATTTAACCAGCCAACCACTTGGATTCACTTACAGGAGCACAAGCGTCTTATGCAAATGCAGCTATTTCTCCTTACCTCTTGAAATAAGTGTATGGGATAGAAGAGGGTACCCCAGCCCTAGCGTCAAACTTGGTTCTGTAACCAGAGATGCGTCAGTTCTTGTCTCTTGCTCTAGATGGTCCTAATTCATTTCCACTAACCTGCCCGCATTGCCTATGCTCTAGAGTGGCTGTTGTCAAGACAGCCTGACTGCGTGGCCTAAGCTCTTAAAAGATTCCTTGAATTTGGGTGCCAGCCACATTTCTGACCCTGAGGACCATCTCTCCCTTTCTGTGCTTCAATTTCCTTCTCTGAAACGTGGAGATACAAATGCAGACGTTTCCTTCTTTGAGATCATTCAGTCAGATGTGCTCTGGAAGCGCTGCAGGTTGTTGCTATTTCCAGGGCTATCGTTATAACACATTTTGGCTGCACTAATTCCTTCAAACGGAAATTGTTCTGCCTGTAGTAGGCTGGGACAAAGCAGCCAATTAGTTGTCCCTTACACGTTTATTAACTCTGCAGCTTTCTTTCAACGAGGATGTGAATCTGGTAATGTTTTAATATATTTTCATAAACTGTGGGCACAACATGTCCTGTTTCAAGCTAACAACCATGCTGTATAATTAGTCCTGATTACACAGATATCTAGTATCATTTTACATATTCCAATCCTTTCCTAGTGCCATTGCTCAGCCAAGGCATATTTAAAGTCACAGCCATCTCCCTTCTGTTTCCCAGCAGTTTGCTAGATTTTTCTTTGGGCAGGTTTGCAGTTAACATGAGAGCTTCAAAGAACAATATCATTTCATTGATGTACATTTTATGTATATATATATGGATAGATAGATAGATACACACAGGCTCTGATCAAATATCAGGTGACAAAGCCCAGGATACAAATAGAAGGCATTTGCCCACTCATAGGGAAAAGGTAGTATTTGAAAGCTATCAGGAAATTAACAGTGTGAATATTTAAAAATCTATTCCTTAAACATCTGTTTGCTTTGGGCTGAATATTCACCATATTTAGGATTTTACTGCAAGGTAGAACTCCACAAACAAAAGACCCCATTAGGCTCTGGTGGAGGAACAAGAAAAATCTCCTCTGTGCAACCCAATTATAGATGTGTATCTTTCCCTGCTGGTGTGGCTGTCTCTATAGAGATGGACATGGATATTTGATGAGATTAAAATGCTTCAGTTACCAGTGTCAGTGGTTCTTTAATTTAAAATGAAGAAAGCAAACAAACATTCCTTTTGATGAGGTAACCGAATGATGCTTCGGAAAAGCACTTTGCTGTCAGGTGGTAATTAGGTTCAGTAATAGTTGTGGGTTTTTAGCCTTGGAGGCTGTGGCCCCTGGGAGTCTGAGAGAAATGATACATTAAATTTCCGGAGAGAAGAGGTGCTGGATGCTTTTTCTTTACTAACCCTGCAGGTCTGTGCAGATAAGAACATTCAGAACTGCAGCACTGACAATCCTCCTTGAGCCAGCCTAAACTGTTTTGTCAAGATCACGGACTAGGAAAGGGAGATGGACTCAAAGCAGGGCATTTAAACACAATCAGGCTGGCTCTGACCACATGTGTAAGGAGCTGCCAGAATGGCTGCACTGATAGGGTATTTTAAAGGCTGCAGAAGGAACTCCAGCAATTGCTCTATGGTCTGGGCTGAAATTTGTGACATCCGTCTTAGGCATCACTAGGAAATCTTCAGTAGGAAAGTGTTCCTCTGCCAAAAAGCAACTGTTCCCACAGGTACTTTTTTAAGCTGGGAGTAGGGGGAAAGTGGGGAGAGGAAGGGAGTGAAATTCAAGGCTCAGCTGCCTCACTTGCCAATGTGAAATTGCCTTTTCCATTGCAAAATATAAACTATTTTTAGTTGTGCTATTAAGAGTTGAAACCAAAACGAAACATTCCAATTGGCCCAAATGCATTTAATTGGAAATTTTGAGTTTGGAGGTATTATTGCTGTCTTCTCAGAACAGAGGCAAAGTCTGGATATTGTGTTTCCCATGAAACAGGAGCTCTGGTTCCTGTTCTGCTCCCCTCCTCACGTTATTACCCAGCTTTGCCTGTTCAAGGAATGACAGTTCTCAACAAATGGTTCAGTGGTAACTCCCCTGCTCCTCACACAAGCTAAGAGGCACTGAAAGGACACCAGTTGGCCAACACCAGCCATGCAGCCAGCAGCACTGCAGGGATTCAGACTTGGGCATTTCAAAGCCTCTGGTAACACCTTTATACATTGCTCACCAATGCCTTACTTCATATCCAAAAAGACTTTGCTCTGTCCAAACATCCACTGAGCTGGTTTTAAAGCTGAAGTAAGGACTTATGGTGAGAGGGGATCCCCAGGTAAAGGGTCCCAGTTGGACTGCCAGAAGGAACCTGGCGTTTGGCTGCCAACACTATGGCAGGTCCAAGGGGAGATGAAGAACCCTGCCTTTAGCACAGTAATTTGCTGAAGCACTGAAAGAGTTTTCACTTTCAGGATTAAAACTTTTCGAAATAAAGTGGATCTGATTTTCCTCTCACTCTCAGGAAATAAATGAAGCATAGATGCATTAAAGACGCCGGTGTGAGATTGGTGTACAGCAGACAGAATTCAGGGAAGATATCGATATCCCCAAAATCCTCTGAATATTTTTTTTAGACATAACCCAGGTGTCTTTCCTGATCGTAAATGCTTTAATTCCAAATGGAATTCCAATAAAACAAGCACAGTTAGACTAGCATGCTTGTTATGAAGCCATAATGCAGTAGCACTGAAGTTTAGTCATGAAAGGTATTAAAAAAGCAGCCCTGCTAAAGCAAGAGAAATTGCTTTCTGACCTACCGAGTTTTAGGAGTCGGTGCTAGTGGTCTCTCCACCAAAGAGTTCAGCCTGTAGTAATCCAAGAACGTCCTGGCCACATTTCTTCCAAGCTTCATATCTGTGAGTTTTTAATTAAGGAGCATTTTTTTAAATAATTAATAACAATAAAAAGCAGAGTCTAAAGGTAAATTACTGCTATTTGATGCATGAGCAACTTTTACATTAACCATCCCACAGTGCTTAGGCTTCAGGAAAAATGACTTACAGAAGCAGATAAAGTGGGGGTCATTGTCTTTACTTCTTGTGTTCATAGGCAGTTGCTGCATAAAACCACAGACAGGAGGAAGTAACCTCCCTTTTCCCCCATGCCTGGTTGCAGATCCCTGTGGTTGTCATGAAGTAATACGTTAGATAAAAGGGGTCCTCCGGTTTCCATGTTCAGGGAAAATAATTACCTTAATGCTTGGATACAGGCAGTATACCTGTGTTTGTACCGGGGAAACAAGGTCAGCAATGTCATGGTATGAACCAGCCGTGGACCAGTGTGCAAAATCAAGGTTAGGATGAAAGCCAAAGCCATCCAAACCTTTATCACTGACCGCTATGCTGTCTGTCCTGGGAGAACAGACAGTTCTTTGTGCTGTATTCAGGACCTGAAGCGGTCATTTTAGCACTGAAATGGAAGGACAATAGACTACCTTAAGGATGTCAACAGTAACTCCAGGGGCTCTTCTCTCCTCACTAGGCACAATTCCTCCTTCAGTTAATCCTAAACCCAACACTAAAGAGGTGCTGTGCATCAGAGTTGCCACAGAGACCTTGCAGGCACAGGAACCAGACCTTGATCACTCAGTTTCCTAAAAAGAAGCTGAATCACCTGGGAATGCATTGAAAAAGAATCCTAGGCAACATATGCATGGGGTGAATCACCTGCTCATGTGAAATGTTAACATTAGGTCTGCTTGTTACAGAGCATCACTTGCTTATCGTCTACAGGGTGATATCCAAAGAGAGAGAAATGCAGTCAATGTCATTATCCACAAATCTATTATGGGGGCTGTCTCCTTTATTTGCCTATTTTGAACTGATGCCTATCTATGCTACAATAACCACATCTCTAGGATAGTGCCCCAAATGGTCACTGTAATGGCCATTTCAGGAGTGCTGATGCAGTAGGTGGGGTGGGTACATAGCCTAGGGAATCTAAATACACCTTGGGATCTAAAAGCCCAGCAGTCCAGGAAAATAACCTGTTGCTGGGTTGTTTTGTGTTCATGTTCTGCTTTATCAGTAGTTATCTGCTGATGTTTCCATTAGAGGAAAATTCCAGAAGTGCAGCATCCCAGGGGCTTCCAGCAGTGCCTGTGGAGACACTAGCTTCTAAATGAAGCTCTTGTTACTCGCCCACTTATATTAGACACATCAAAACAAGTGAGCATGAGACATCAGGTTCAGGCATCACTCCGAGAACGCTTTCTCATTTACTTATTTATTTAAAGGGGAGGCTGAACTGATGTGACTTAGTCTTTAGCTCTAGTATGGCAAAAAGCCAGCCACTAGCACTGCGGTCAAGTCCAGTTCTGGTGGCTGAAGATGACTCCTGACACCGCTTTTCTGTTCAGTGATCTGGTCCCACTTTTCCAGTTCCCACTGCTGTACCTGAGGATGGTTACATGCATCTATCCCTTCTGTTTCAGGGTCTATCCTGATATGCTGTCATTGTGATCCTAATACCATATGTGCTGCAGGCATCTATATTCTTCTGTGCTAGAGTACAGCAGAGCCTGAACAGCTGGCGTTCACGGCTGTTGTCTGCGTGGACAGGGATAGCTGGTTGTGTGAAACAGCACCGGCTGTTTCAGGGCTGCAGCAGTACCTAGTAAGCTCCCCTGCAGCCTGCCAGCACTGATGGACCAGACTAACCGTACGTGCATGGAAGTCGAGGAAGTTGGAGGCAGCTGAGTTTATGTGTTCGAGGGAGGGCAGCATTGCTTTGACAGTGTTTTGTGATTGTGACTGGAATTTGGGGGTGGCTGGGGTTAGCTTGGTTTCTGCAGATGTGAACTCAAAGCAGCGGCGGAGGTTAAGAGTTCAAAGTAGTCTGAGAAAGTGAGAGAGGAGAGCGCTGCCAAACACTGAAGGGATTGAGGAGACTAACATGGCTTGATCTTGTGGTTTCTTTCATTTACTCGGCACTTTAAAGACATAAAGTAGTAATTGGACTCAGTCAAGTCTCTAGGACATTTTGTCACTGCCAATCTCAGAAGGCTTCTCTGCCAGAAGTGGCCCTGCTGCCCTTTTCTTTGTCTCTACCTTGCTCCTTCTGTTTGCACAGTGGGAAATACCTAACCTGCTGTCCTGGGGGAAGAAGCCTTTTGATAAGAGTGGGTGCAGACAAGGAAGTGGCTACCTGAGCTCCTACATGGTGCCTTACACCTCTGCCTTAACCCTGACCTATAGGAATCCAGTTCTACTTTGCAGCCCACACAGACATTCTGGTTGCTAAGATTACCAGGAAAGGTAGAAGCATTTTGCAGAGCATAGACACACAGGTAGATGGGCACTGGGAAGACACTGGAAATGCAAACCTGTGCCACCTGCAGCCACTGAAAAGTCACAAAATGCGTCACTTGAATTGAATGACTTGCAGTCAGCATTGATGGAAGGAGACTGAAACCAGCATGGGATAAAAGATGTGCATGTTCTAATACTGGTCTCTGGGGCCATCCTACTCCCTCTGCTTTGCCTGCTGCCTCTACAAAGGATGAGCAGTTTCTGTCATGGAAATCAGGCAATTGATATATAAAGCAGCAGTAACAGTCCCTCCATGTGACTGCCTCACCTGGGTGAGGGGATGGCCTGACTCACTCAGTAAGTGCAGGTGGAATATGTATGCAGAACTGTTGGAAAGAAACAAACCAAAGCGATGACATTTGCATTTAATTCAGGTGCACGGAACACCCAGACTCCATTTTGGCCTACAGGATATCATAAACACATAAATAACCGCAACTACAACCAGAACCCACGTTGGTGGGTAGATTGGTTAGTTGGTTTTAAACCTTGTTCCTTTCTGCCATCACACATGCTGTGCTTTTGCCCACAGGAACTCCCTTCCTTGCTTGAGCTGCACTTGATAGAAGGCCATTTCATTTCCCAGGTATTCCCATCATGGGAGTTCAGCTCAGATGAGACAGTAGAAATCAATTTGGGAGAGTCATGAAGGAAACATCTGTATCTTCACCTTCACTACTGTCTGCAACTCCCTTTCCTCTCCCTTCCTGGAGATCCCAAGATCCCTCCTGCAAAGGCTGTTCTCACAGTGCTCTGAATAGCATCAGTGGTTTTGAGGAGATTTCAGGACAGCTTATGCATAACTCAGCCAAATTTCACAGATGTTGGAAAGCTCAAGAATTATGCTGGGCTCTCTGCAAAATCCCCATATTTGTGATCCCTACCATGCCTCACACCCCAAAGCTTCCAGCTCTGATAAGAAAAAAGGACAAAGGCATAGGGAATCTCAGAAGCCATTGCTAGTTTTCAACTAGGATTCATCGATCGTATTGCGAACAGTCTGCTTAAGATGGAGCTTCTAGAAGCACAGGCACAGCCTTGTTCTGTCTGTGCATGAAGGCAATAAAAATCTCAATTTGGAAACCAGTTAGCAGTACAAGTCATTAGGGGAGGTATTAAATGTTGCTGCTTTAATAGCTCACTGATCATTTAATAATGTCTCTGCTGCAGAGGATGATGGCACAATTCACTTTCTTTTGTTTTGCTTTTTGAAATTCAGGGTCATTCCACTTTCAAGTGAGTGGATTATCTCTTTTTCTCCCCTTTTTCCAGACACTGCAAACTGCTTTAAATAAAATTAGGAAAAGGATAGCTCCTTCAAATTGACCATCTTGTTTTCATAAGGTCCAGTGTCATTGCTTTGGAACCGGAATAGAAACCATGGTGGTGGTAAGGATTTGACAAGGGCAAAACAGTTAGCAGCCCCCACTCATCTTTGATAAGTCCTGTGGGGTCTCTGCCAAGCAGATTGGATCTCTGGTTTTATGTCTCATCTAGAGGACAGCACTTCCATCAATGTGAAACATTGCACTGGGTTATTAGCTTATGGAATTCGTCCAAGTTTAGTCCTACACAGGATTTGAAATCGTGACCATTCAATCCAGAGGCACCACTGACGAGACCCATGCAAGTCTTTTCTTTCAGACAAACAGCTTTAAGTTAGCCTAAAGACAGAGAAAAGGAAAAAAAATAAGTAGGAAAGGGAGAAAGAGGGGAGGGAGAATGAGACACAAAAATATGTATCTTTTTAATAGCTCAAATTAAAAACCAGAAAAAGCTCTTTGTTCAAGAAAACTGAATTCCATAGCAAATCTCAGTCCACCACAACAATCCTGTTATTTATGAAAAGAGGGTTATTTTGTGTGGGAGAGTCCCTGATTGCTGTGGTCAGCTAGCATGCTGTCAGTTTCGTACATTCTCAAGAGAAATAAGGATGAGGTTTTCTCGTCTGTTTATAACAGCTCCCATCAATGGATGAAACCCCTTCCTGACTTGAACAAGAGCTCTAATGGAAAATGGTATTACATGGCTTTAAACCACTGTGTTATAACAAGCCAAATCTGATCAGAACTAGTCCTCTATTTTAGCAGAGCTGTTTTCACCAGTTACTTGTTCCATTTTGGAGGGTTAACACTATTCTCTAGTAAATAAGAGATGGTGCCCATATTACGGCTAATTGGGAAAGCAAAGTGTAATTGGGGTAATATAGAGACTTGGTGGCAGGGGGACATGAGGAGTGAGAGGGGCTATTCTATGGCTTTTCATTACCGTTTATCAAGGTGCAAGCCTGGATGCTAATGATGCATCCTCCCGAGACTGTCATCTGTGGAAACAAGACTCACAATGTCCTGTGTGTCTGCTTACCTATTTCAGAGGAGGAAGCTTCTAAACGGGAGAGGTGGGGGAGTAGGAATTGCCCTGTCCTCTCTATTGACTTCTAAGAGAGCAGCATTTGGCCAGGCAAGCACTAAAGCTTCAGGCTGTTGATTTTGCAGGGCTTTGAGGAACGTGTGGGCATGCTTTCTGGGGAGAGTCTGCTACTTCCAACGAGAGCAGGGAGTAGCTCCAGTGTGAAAAACTGGCTTGATGTGGGAATTACTGGTGTCACCCTCTCATGGTGCTCAGCAGGTCAAGCTAGAGAAATGCAACTGGACAGTCCAGCCTTAAAATCTAGAAATGCCCCAAATAACAAGCAGCCTGGAAATAGCAAATGGACTTTCCCACAGGAGAGTATTCCTGTTCCCAACAGCCTCAGTTTCCAATCTCTGTATCTGGGACAGATACTTTTGAAAATGGAAAGTAACAGCAATGATGAGTCTTCATTTTTATTCTTCTGGTGTGTTATCAGGGGAGGAACTGAGTGGAAAGATCCCTGACTGACTATTTCAGGCTTTCAGACCCTTTTCCTGAAATGCCTGATTGTAGTGGAAGAAATTACAAAGATGGAAGTTGTGCACTGTTCTCCCTGGGTAATCAGAGGCCTGTAATTTTCTCTCCTCCTCTGAAAGAGGAGGTTGGAGAACAGGTATCTTGGAGAGCACTGTTTTATCTCTGTCAGAGGGACTGTGCTGCAGAGGCCAGGCTGTATTTCCCATGAGCTCATTTCAGTATCAGCTATCGCTTCTGCCCTTCTGGTGAACTAAACTGAAACAGGCAGATCCCAGCTAACATCTGGGCACGGGGAATGGAAGGATCTCAAGGCAGAGAGAGAAAAAGGCAAGAAGGTGGAAGTGCTGCACAGGAGCCAAGATTCCTGACCCTGCTGGGGTGCTGCCATTGAAGGACAGCAGAGACTCAAGGGGAGCAGACAGCAGTGTGGTCTTGCACCCGTGTACCCCAACCCTCCCTCTGCAACACCAGTGAAGAAGACACCCAAGTAAACGACACATTTTGCTACTGATGAAAACCTCCATGCAATACTGAGCTGCAGAGCTGCTACCACACATGGCCATGAAAAGGGAGCACTTTCTTCAACATAGGATTCAAGACACACCAATAAGGGAAGGGAAAATCAGGCTGTCCAGAGCAAGCACAGAAGCAGAGGAGTGAGATGTCTCAGACACTGTCAAAGAACACTGGAAACACAACAGGACCACTGCTCTTTTTTACCTCTGAATCCACATGCCAGTTACCAGCTCTATGAACATGATTTTGCAGGGACGCCTCTGACTGCTGCTCCATTATCCTGATGCTGTCTTTACATTGCTCAGTGTAAATTACATTTTCTCCATCTTACGGTCCTTCTACTCCAGTGGGAGATGGAAATGGGCCCTCCTGTAAATGGTAATCTGCCCTAAACTATAAAATGACCAAAGAAAATGGTTTATTTAATATCTTAGCAGAGCTGACTCCTGATGAGGTTATTTAAGGGACAGAGGTCAGAATCAAGCTCACAGCTGAAAAAGGGTGAATTTCAGCACCAGTATGTTTTAATTCATGAAAATATTGCATCAGCGTTGCTCTATATGTCGGTATACTTTAAAAAAAATATACTTAAAACCTGATTGTGGCAGTTTCTATCAAATTATCCCCAGATTAATTTGGGCCTGCATTTACTGGTCTCATATTAATGCCTAATAGATCTTTATGTGGAGTATCAGGAAAGCAGTAGGATGAGTCTCTTCTTGTGATTTTAACATTTCTCATCTTTCCTGTTGTTTAATTCTGGTGTCTCACCAAATCTGGGAAGGTGCTCTTGTGTATTAGCTGACCTCAGCTCTTTACACAGTCAATGAAAATTGCAGAGCTGATTCTTTCTGATGTACCAAAAGGTAGGATGAGCAGAGAAGAAAATCCAGCATTCTCAATCTTCTCCTATCACCAATGAATGCTGTCGAATGCACAAAAGAAAAATGACATGAAAACTTGTGTCTTAATAGTTTTTGTTTTCAGCTTGGTTGGGAATGTAAGAACAGTACGAGGCTTTCCAATTCTAATTAAACACCACCCCACCCCCCCACCCCCAAATACACTGGGAAATCATGAGATCAACTTTCTGGGGGATCCTCTTAGTCCCTCATGTCTCAGCCCAGAAGCATGATGACACCCATTGTTCCATGTCTGACAGTTCCCATTAGACATTCCACTCACAGCTTTGTGCGTAACTTTCACCTCCACCCAAAGAAAATTGGTTTCAAGATAAATGCCAGAAAGGGTGTTTCAACACTCCAAAGTGTGGATAAACCATTTCTCATCTCTAAATTGTTGGAAGCTCATAAGTTGTATAAATCATAACAAGGCATCAGTAATCTGTTGCATGCTGCATTTTCCCTCTTCAGCTGCAGCTTGCATTTTCAGACAGGGCATAGTCAATAGCTTTGACAAGAGCAATCCTAAGAAGAAGACACTAAGAAATACGAGGAATTAAGAGACAGAAGGTTTATATTCCCTTGTGATGTAAACCTGCATATAACTGGCTTTAAAGATCTTGAATAGAAGAAAGATAAAGAGAATTGCAGAATGCTGACCGTGATTCCAAGACTCACAGTGATTTTGAAGGAGCTTCCTACCTTAGCTGAGATATCCCAGGTTCTTCTGTGTCCAAGTTCAAGTAGATGTACTTGGGTATATGGGCATTTGCTCTCCAGTGTCAAAGCAGATGCAAAGGACCTTCTGGAATGTACCTTAAGTCAGCCATCTGAAAAGGACTCAGTCCAGTGGCTATTAGATGGTTTCAGTCAAGAAGCCTCTGATTAAACAGTGGGTCTGCTTAAAGACCCAGTGTATTTCTTCTGGCTTCAATAAGTCCCTTCAAGACAAGGCAACATCTGCACTTGTAGGGAGTAAAATGTGTGGAAGAGACAACTTATCCTCAGGAATTAGTTTAGTTCCTCTCTCAGACTGTCTTGTAGGGGAAAAAGGACCATGGCCTCAGAGGCTGTACCTTTAAAAACACTTGCAGTCTCCAAGTAATAGTCATGCTTCAGCGTGTTCAACATTTTGGCTGAGCTCAGTACAAAGTGCAGTGATTTAAAGCTGGGAGATCAGGCGGGATTCAGCAAATTCAGAATTATTTATTTCTTTAGAGGAGAAAGTCTGGCTGCAGATTATTTACTGCAAATGGGGCTGGTTGGGGGAGGGGAGGAAGGCAAGAAAAAGGGGAGAAAGAAGGGACAAATTGATTGATTGAAATTTTTCAATTAAGCAGTTTTTTAAAAGGATTTAAGGCTCTATTGAAAAGTGGGAAATAATTCAAGAATGTGCAGCCCTGCTAAGTGCAGGTCATGGAGATGAGGATGGACGGGGCGAGAAAATAAGATTTTGTGGGGGAAGGGAGGGAAGGGAAAAAAAGGAATAAAATAATACCATTATCTTTGTTTCTTCAGCTATGTTAATGTATTTCTCTCCCTGAGTTATCTCCAGTATCTGCAAGTATTGATTCAGATTAAAACGCTGTAGTGTAGGCTGCAGGCAACAGAAAGCTCTGCTGGGAGTGGCATGTTTTCAGGGCTCCCAGAACACACAAAAGATCTAGGAATTGGTTTTGCAATGGGAATTCCTGGCCAAGCCAGAGACAGGGCATCAGCCCTCTCTGCAAGGTCCAGGATAGGATAGGGTGGCAGAGCACTCCAGCTCAAGGGATAAATCAGTCATTAGAGTGTCTTTGGGTGCTTTGATTGGGATTGAGTGGCACTAAAGGATAAGAGGACAACCAGAGCTAAATGGAATAAAATGAGAAAGAAGGGACATCAGTTCATGCCAAGACTTCATTTCTGTCTGTATCGCTGACTCAAGGGTCAATGTCACACTTAAGTTCAGGCTATCTGATGCAGGGGGGTGTCCTCCCCAAAGCAGGAACACAGGAATCACAGGTCATTTGGGCTGGAAGGGACCTTCCAAGGTCATCTAGTCCAACCTCCACACATGTGAGCTGGGCCAAAAGCTATCTTCACATCAGTTCTACAGATCTCATCTGTAGGTGGTCACTCCAGAGTGGTGCTGGTGAATGGGAAGAAGAGAATTAGAACTGTTGCTAGTAGGTAGAGAAACTAATGCTATTTTTGTCTTTGTAGGGAAGTAAAATATTGCTGTAATCTCCACTCCCACCCCTACCCCTCAATTAATTGCCTTTTTGCTATTACAATTCCCATTCCAAGATAAATTTAGCTTTTTCTAAACCCTTTGATTTTTTCTTGGTGTTTAAAATTCAAGCTGGAATGCAGTGATAAGGCACTACACATGTATATATATATTTAATCTAACGCACACAAATACAGTTATATATAGTCCATGACACAAACAACTCTTCTGACTGCTGTCACAAAGCCCTTGCTAAAAATGCTGCTCACCCAAGCTGGCTTGTTTTCCTGCATCATGTCGCTTGGGGAAGAACTGCTCACAGCAGTGGGTCTGTGTCCAGATAAAGATCTGGAAAAGTCTCCATCTCTCCCCTTCTCCACTCCCTGTCTCTTCCTCTTACTTCTCTGAGGAGGTGGGAATAAACCATTGCCAAACTTCAGCTACACCAACTCCTGTCATTGAAACAACAGCTGACTTTGCTGAAGTGGCTGGAAGTACTCTGCTTACAGTCGATGGAGGAGTGGCCCTTGATTTATAAAAGGGGCATCTCAAAGCAAGTGCTTGTGCAAAGGGGTTCTGCAGTAACTGGAAGGCTAGCTTTAGATTTGCTGCTTTCCCTGGTGAAAAGGGGTTTCATAACAACGGGCTTGTGACCATAATCTAACCAGCAACCTCTGGAGCTTATGAGAGGCCTAAGCACCAACTTCGCATCTCTCCATTTTCTAGAGAGTCACTTACGGCTTTAAAAACCACTTCCCCTTCAAACTCTCCTTAGCGTGGTGCGGCCTGTCTGCTGCACTGCTCCGTGCTCTGGCACAGTGCCTGCGCAACAAAATGAGAGGCTGAACTGAATAACAGTCACAGTAGATAAGGTAACAGGTATAGGAGACTGGCTGATTGTGTTGTTTGGGGGTTTTGCTGGGTTTCGTTTTGTAAACTCAATTCTTTTATATGACTTTTTTCCTATTAAACCTTCATATTTTTGAGGTCAGATCCTATTTTGCTGTTGGCACAGTCTCACTAACTGCTTGTGTTGCCTATCTCTATCTCCATCCGTGTTACTAACTGGAAATAATTCCAGAAGCCCTATTTTCCTCTATTTACAAGTTCCAGTATCATCCTAGAGCATCCTTACTGATCCACAACTGAGGTGACACAGCATCACCAAACCTTTGCATGACCTGGAGAGAGCTCTTCCTTCTCAGATCACTTCTACGCTGGTGTTTACACTGAATCACAAGGGAATATCCACCTGTGGGTGCCAAAGGATGTTTGCTGCATCTGTCATGCCTGGTGCAGAGGGCTGAGATTGATTGACTCTCTTCATTAGTCACTGCAAAGCGGTGGTGAGCTCCCAGCTGTGTCCCAGGTTTTTGTGAGAAGCAGTGTTTGTCCATGGAGTCACAAGGCTGAGTTAAACTTTGTCACTCCTGAAGTTGCTTTAATTTCAGCTTAATTGCCTGGGGACCTGGAGGTCTTTGGAAAGGTTGATCAGAGGTCTAGAAAGTCCAAGGAGGGAAAACTGAAGAGATCTGTTGACTTTGGACCACACGATAGTGAAGACAGAGACTGTACAGGTAAGTAAAGGCTGCTGTAGACAAGCTCCAGAAGATGGCCATAACCATCTCACCACTCACTGCTATGACCTGTGATTGAAAACTCAGCCCCTCCTTAAAGGCACTATGTGCTACCATCTTCAGCTGGACTGAATCCCAAGTCCCCTGCTCCACATTCATTTGCTCCTTATTTCTGAACTCAAACACTATTCTTCTTTAAAAGCCTCTCTGCTTTTGCTGCTAATTAAAATATTGGTTGCACTCTGGCTTGCTTTTCCAAGAGGCCTGGACAGCATTGCAGGCAATTCAGACAACCAACCAACCAACCAAACAGAATCCATTAGGAACTGCCACTGCTGACTGTCGCCCTTTCGCATACATCACATTGAAAAGGTTAATGCTTCCCAAAAGGGGTGGAAGAGACGGGCGGAGGAGAAGGGCAGGAGGGATCCAATCCTGTGACAGCCAGATGTCAAAGATGCTCAATACTGCACAGAATGGGCTCCCCCATGAGTAAGGCAGTTGCCCATCCCTTGGCAAAGCTTCCCTTGAGGGATCTATAATTTATTAGGGAAGGTGGAGTGCTGAATAAATTGTGCGTAGAGATGAAGCAGTGATGATCGCTAACTCAAATCCCCGGGAGCTTGGCATTTTCAATCTTTAGCTCCCATTTGCGTCCCCCTGGTCCCTACTAAGTGAGCAAGCCAAAGAGCTGAATATTGACAAAACGTAATGAGCTCATTGAGATCTAAGCGCTGCAATTAGCAGGGTGGAATGGAGCAGAGGGGCTGGGAGGCAGACTGTAATTATTTATGATGTTGATAGTCACTTACATGTAGTTAAAAATATAAATACATCGCAATGCCCTATGGCATTAACTACCCTTCAATTAGCTCCATGCCCACTGAGTAAGTGATACCCAAGTACATACAGGAGAAAGGCTAAAGGCCTCTGTCTCATCACTGTACTCACCAGGAACTACAAGTTGTTGGTGTGGGTGGGTGAAAGTACTTAAAGGAAATATCATCATGATGGCTCCCATCACTAGCTAATGTTGCTGATGGAGTTGTGGAGAAGGACAGCTCAGAGAAGTGGTTCATGTCCACACAGTGGTTGATCACCCTCTGTCATCTTCTTTCATAAACTTAATGATTCATGTGTCTCTGCACAGCTCACCTCAAGCTGTTTCTCCTGTGCCAAAGCCAGCTTGTTTAAAAATACCTTGAGTACCTCTGTGCTACAGATATTTCCCTGCTGCTAAAGATTTTGACCAAAGCAGCCCTTCTGCACAGTCATCCAGAGTGGATGATTTCAGAGATGGACAATCAAATCACTTCCCTTTCTTGCACTATCCTATCTCTTTGTGGATATTGAATCAAAATGTCTCTTTTACAAAAACATCAGAAATGTCATGAAAGGGATGGTCCAAATACAGTCACGTTTTTCCAGCCTGAGGGAAGGGAGAGCAAGCAGTGGAAAGCAGCAACTCTGAGTGTAGGCAAGCTCTCAGGGAACACTACATACATGAGAACTGATCTGAAGATAAAAACACACCTTCACCTGAACAATAAGCAGAAGTGACCCTTATCATTTCCACAGTGCACTCCATTGGTGTAAAAGTGAAGCATAAATCAGATTCTAATGGAAAAAAATACAGGTGAGTGAAACCACATGGGAGGGAGAGATTACTGTACATCAAAAAGAAAGACATTTTGGTGTGCTGGAGTAGGTAAAACCCCAATCTGCCTGTACCATTGATTTCCTTCCAGGTAAAGGGAGCATTTAACTCACTGAAGTTAAACTTGGACCCTTCTCAGTGCAAATGTACAGAAGGGTAGACATGGAGAAATGGTCACCAGAGTTTAGTGAAGGAACTTGATGAAAACATGGAAAATGTGGGAAGAAGGGGGGGAAAAAAAGCAAAGCAGGGAACAGAAGCAGACTCCACTGCAGTTGAAAAAGCTCTGAGAAAATATAGGCAGTGTTCAGTGAAACTGAAAGAGAAAAAGCAAACCAGAGTAAATGGAAATTGCTCAAAGATAATTGAATGTATGTCCAAGTGCTTGTGTTTACCAGCTAGCAATACACTGCCTGCGAAAGCATGCCAGTGTAGGCAAAGGGAGGAAGTGCAGAAAGCAAACAAGGAGAAGCAAGAAGCATATGTAAGCAGAGCTGCAGTGCTGTAGGGTATAGGAATAGGAGATGAGGGACAACAGGTTAGAGAATGAAGCTGTGAGGGTAGAAATGAGGCAGAACTCTACCTTGATCTGCATTCAGATAGGGCCCTTGAGTGTGCTGGAAACTTGAAGGGAAGGCAGCTGGACCACACTGCAAGGGCCTGGCGGTAGTAGGGAGAGTTAATGTGTCTGGGATTGTGTGTTGGTTCAATAACCATTCAGTTTAGTGAGAAGGTACAGGAAATCAGTCCTTTCTCTGTGTATGACTTTGCAGGGACTGAAACAGCTAACAGAGAGATATACCTGAGCTATGCCAGCAGAGAAAGCAGAAAGGACAGGAAATTTGTGGCCTGTGTAAAAAAAAAACCCACAGAGAACAGAAATAAAGGTTTCTTTCACAGGAAATACCAAACTAGGTCAGACCAAGCCTAACCTGCTCCAACAGCCTTTGTAACCAGCCAGTCTTCAAAGGAACAATGGAAGATATACGCTAAGTCAAGAGCCTGTTCTCCTGGTAAGGACAGTAAGGTGCATCTCAGCAAGTCGCTACCCATGAGCTGAGCAGGTTGGTTAACTGCCCCAATTAGCACGGCCACAGGACAGGACAAACGTGGCTCAGCCAGTTTCAGAACCAGTTTCCCTTCTCTGTTGCCAGGAAATCCTACCAAGACCGGAAGGGAACACCACAAAGGCACAACTTCACGTACCGAACCAAGAATCAGCATTTGCTGCAGCACATTCTTTTAAGTGGCATTCCCAAATGCAGTAACTAATGCAGAATTTATGAGGCATAAATAGCTGGTCACACCAACAAATAAAGCAATACCTGCCAATAGTAAAACCTTTCAAAGGCTGCCACACTCCTCCATTTGTAGATTAAAATCAAAGTGCAAAAGGAGATGTGGTATTTTCAACCCCACTGTGGAAACGCAGCAGCAGAAACAAGAAAAGGAACCATTTCTTTGCTTGGTTCATCAGAGCGTGCTTGTCCTTGGTCAATCTGATTCTTCCAAGAGGGGAAACAGCCTAGACACATGTGGTGAGGAGGCCAAGGAGGGTATAGCATAAAAATTACTTCCACAAAGATTTTCTAGAGGAAAATCCCTTTACTCCAGCTACAGCCGTGCTTGCTGTACATTGCCTTTCTCAGAGTTCGCAAGAAATACATGTTCTGCTGGCTCACCTCTCACAGAGTGCTGCCTCACCCACGTTCAACCAACGTAGGCACAAGGAAACAAACCCACAGGAGAGGAGAGCCCACTTGAAGCAGTTTGCCTGTCAAAACATAGCTCCCATGAAGAACGGCTTGCAATTGAACAGCCACCCAGGAACTGCTTGGCAAAGTAATTTTGAGCTGATGTAGCTGAGAAAATGTGGGTCTGTTTGCAGATCATTTGTCAGGCAGAAGAGTATGCCAGACTGATGGCATGCTGTCAGAGGAGTGCAGTGTGTCCTGATGCTGAAAGGGCATGAGAGCTGAGACCTGGCTGTTATTTAGGCCCTTCCAAGCACCTAGACCTGCACTTTGTTTCTATTCCAGAAACACTCTGTTAATTACAATTTTTGGTTTAATTTTTAAAATCAAAACAATTACAGGTGCTTTCTGTTTTCCAAATGGGATGTTTTCAGAAGAGGACATGTGTTAGTAACAGCTACTATTTAAAATATGAAGAGAAAAATAAAAATAGATCCTTTCCAGTCTTGTAGCCTGGAAACAACCTTAGCATTTCAGTGCTTTTCATTGCTACATTTTTTTCTCTCTTCTGCAACCAGATCAGCTCTAATCAGTTCTGACTAAAGCATCTGCTTTAGGAACACCTGATCTAGAAGCCAGGGAAGCCAACTGAGAGACTCCTACTTATTTCACTGTACTTTGGAGAAGTTTCATGTTGGATTAACCAGTAAATCCAGTCAAAGACCTAGAGAACACCCTAGAGAAGGATGAAAATAATTCAGGCTCCCCAAAAAGGAGTGAAGAGATTTTGGAAGTAAAATCTGAGGGTGGGATCAACACCCTTTCACTTGCTTGTGACTTGCAGTAACCTGATGTACATTACGTCAATTTATGACAGAAGGAGCCAACTCAGCCAAGCCCAAAGTGGCTTCACAGCCCTGCTATTCCTGTCCTGAGAGCCTGATTCATTTATTGCACTGTTTTTCATGCGTGCTAAAATACCCTTTATTCTCCTCTGTGCTGCTGTTGCCTTTGATTGTACAGAAGGGATTTCTAAATGCTTATTTACGACCATCCTCTTATAATTCCTGTATCTTGGAGGAAAGACAGACCAGTTCATTTTGAAGCAGGATGTTCATCTTTTCAACAGCTAGCATAGACTGAAGCATCAATAAATTAAGGGTTCTAGGGATTAATTGATTGGAACAAGGCTGGTTAACTTTATGACTAAATGGGAGCTAATATGCTAGCAGGCACACTGGAGCTGGATTACATTTGTACTCGGTGAGTTTGGGCTGTGAAAATGAAAAATTGATGGTGATAATAATAAGACAAACAGGGAAGCCGAACGGAAAAGGAAAAACACGAGGCTTTTCTCCCTAAAGAGAACGCACACAGGCTCTGTTAGATCGGAAATGATATCTCCCTAGACCTCTTTTCTTTGTGAAAATCACTACTTCTGAAACAGGAATTCTACTGAAGGAAAGATCCTATTATCAGCAGCAGTCACATTTCACAGCAATGTGATTAACTGTCGGTCACATGGTCGCCTCGCTCGCCACTTGTAGACAGCTCAATAATTCTAACGAGGAAAGGAGAGCGTCTTCCTTCCTTCCTTCCTTCCTTCCCCTCCCCTTTCCCTTCTTCCTTTCTTTCTTCCCCTCCCCTCTCCCCCTGCAGACTTCCCTTACAAGGCAGGCAGTTGAGGCTGACCCTTAAGGAAAACCCCGCTGGGACCTGGATATCACTTATCAAGTCTAAACATGCTGTCCTGTTCCAGGCTGATGTGAAGCGCGGCAGCCACATCTCAGAACTCTCCCCTTTTCAGAACAAAGCCAGTCACCTTGGCCAGGAAATGTAGTACCTCCATCACAGTCACACTTCAATCACCAGCCTCTCCCTTGTCTCAGCTCCTGTCCTTGGTCTGGAGTATTTACAGCCCATCTGTCTGTCTCAAACACTCTTCTCACTCAAGAGGGAAATTAATCTCTCCTTCTCTCCCTTCTCTCTGCTTTCTCTCTCCTTCTCCCTCCCCCTTTCCCCCAGCACTTCCAATTTGCCATGAACAGCTTCCCTTTTCTCATCTGAAATTCTCGATGACTTTGAAAATTGACTGCACCCACACACCTGGGCACGGTGAGAGATAATTGATTGCATTTTTATTTTGTCTCTTCTCTAAACTGTTTTCCTTGCTAATGGCCAGTCCTCTGCCATTATTTTTTCTTTTTAACTGACACTGTATGTGAGGGACGGAGGGAAAGGAAGAAATAACCAGCTGCTGAATATTGTCTCCTCTGCTTCTCTAAGGAATTAAAAGCTCAGTGAGTGATGAGCATCTTGCCTGGAGATGGATCGGATCTCACAGGGTCCAGGTGATAGAAAGCTTTGCAGGCAGGCTCTCTAGGGCTTTGCAAAGAGGCATGTCCTGTGGCACTGTTAAAAGCAAAGGTCACACTACCATACATAAAGACACCTCCAGATTTTCATGTTTCACCATCAAGACTTAACTTACTGCTTCTGCACCCTCTCTCCAGATTGAGCAGATGTCCTGTTCTACATGCAGGGAAACTGAGGCATGGTGGAGAAGGGTGATTTCCATGAAATCTCAGGAGATGGGAGGCACCACAGCTCACAAAGCACAGGATTGTGAGCTGAAACATGCTGCTTTTACACCCGGATTATTCAGCCTGTATCAAGTGAGAACAGAGACCCAGAAATATTCAGATATGGACATTGACTTTGGTACCTAAAGACAAATGAAAGCTCTTAAAAAGACAGCCAGATTTCTGAAGTAAATGCTTTCTGTCATGCCTCTGACTCAGTTTCCCCATGATAATAATAATAGGCCAATTTGACTGTGAATCTGCCTCTCATCATCAGGAGCAGCTCTCTTACGCCTTTCAGTCTGAAAGGATATTACTAGCACATTTGTTCCCAGCCAAGCCTGCGTCTCTTCCTATCACCTTCATGTGGAAGAGTAAAAGATACATCAATATTGGTTAATCTGATGAATGACTAAAAAGAAATATTAAAAACCCCATGAGGAAACCTGTGCTAACCAGAACTGCTCTAACTCATGGAAATTGAAAGGTAGAGGATGTAGTGGAGACAATGGAGACTGAAATTAGGATGCAAGGATACAGGATGGGTTTCATAGGAGAAACAACACGGAACTGGTGAAACAAAGTCATCAGTTGAACCCAGAAGGCATCTGCTGGTTGGTGAATACTTCACACTTGTGTCTACCTCTGTGAGGTTTTCCTTCTTAATAGGTAAAAGTTGTTCTTGCTGAGTGATGACTCTTACTGCAGGAAAGTGCTGAGGGGTAAGCACAAGTTTCTGGGGTGCTGGGGCAATCCATGTGCAGCTGAAGACCCAGCAAGATCAGTCTGCAGACAGATGGCAACTCAGGAAAAGCCACTTTTCAAATGACTCACAGTCACTTGACCCTCAAATCATGACAGACAGGTTCTGCAAATCCAGATTGCTGGAGCAGCTCAACGCACCCCTGGGCAAACTCATATTTACATCGTACAAAACCAGTAATAACAGGAAAAAAGTCCATGGTTTAGGGGAAATTATGAGCATCTTATAAAGCATTTCTCTTTGAGAATCTGTCTAGCCATGCAAGGAATAGAACTGGGGCTGCTGAGGAGAAGGGAGGAAAAGGACTGGATTAAACTCTGCAGTATGAACATGCCTCTGATTTCCACGCTGTCAATGGCCAGCAAGATCCTGGCACTGAAATCAGCCTTCGGCTTAATCCTATACCTGTGAGCTCAAGACTGAGGGAACACTTGAGAGAATTTGCAGTCATACAAGATTTCTGCAGCGGAAGATGACAGAAATCCTGAGAAGTAACGACATTTTGCCAGACTACCTCCCAAAGCCTAAGGATATTTTGACATTATGGAGTTTAAAATCTACCCCTTGGTTTCCTTTCAGATCTGTACAGCAAAACTGATCCAAAGGAAACTTCTTCTCATCCATTACTATAACCTGTCCAGAATAATGTGAGTTTGCACTTACATGGGCCAAGCCAATTTACCTCAAGTCTCATAAGGCCAAAACTACTCTAATGTTCTGCTAATCTGTAACAGACAGGAACATCTTTCACTTCTAATCTTCCCAGCACAGATCAGCTGATTACGGAGATCTAATGTGGGTGCCAGGGATAAACGAGAGAAGGAAGAGTGGGAAATATGACTTAGCCCCCACCTTCATTTAATTTTTATGATCAAAATGTTTGCAAACACAGTTATGTCCAAGGATATCCTGAGGTTGTATGAATGTGTCAGGCAGAAACTGGACCCTTCTTTTCTCTTAGCCCATTGCAGAAAAGAGAAAGGACAGGCTGGTACTTCCAGCAAGGCAGGAGATGTTCCTAAGGAGCGCTTCCTGAGGATTCGTCTCTGTTGAATTTCAAGGCAAGGCTTAACCAGCAATAGCATTTAGAGGAGGGCGGATGATATTTTTTAGGGACAATGTAGGTTTGTTTGAACTATTCATCCTCTTCATACAAAACTGTTTCCTTTTCCTTCTATTTCAGTAAGTACACAGTTCATCTCCAGTTTTGTACTAGATGTTTATATAACCTTCACTGAAGGATCACAAATCTAAGCATAAACATGTTTGATTCTTTCCTTTCACCTCATGTATAGATTTCTGTAACTGCAAGGATGGAGGAGTGCTCCCCAGGGCAAGCTTCCCTCTCATCAGCTTGCAGTGACCTTAGGCCACAACCTCTGGCTTTGCCAAATGTATGCAGGGCTGCAATTCTATTCAGTTTTAACATTCCCTTTAAAAGTCAAACCTTCTTGTTATTTATAGCCAGTCTTCAGACAAAAGCAACCATTTCTGGTGTGCTGACCTGCTGCAACCTGCCCAGGTTTCTTGGTTATCCCCAACACTACCAAAACCATTTCCAGTGCTGGTGACTGTCAGCAAGAGTTCCCTTTCACTGCTTCTACACAGCTGTATTCCCAGGAGTGCCCCATGGGCAACAATTGGCAGTTTCTCTCTTTGGTAACTGAAGATCAGCCTCCCTTTTTCTGAGTTCTCCATTAATAGAACTCCCAAGCAAAAGGACAGAGAGTTCCAAACCCCAGCCCAGTGGAATACCTTCCTCTGTGTCCAGCAGGCCCTGGATCAGGCTTCTAACCAGGTAGTAATTACTTGAAAAGAAATAACTGTTCTACTCTTTGGACCTAGCAGAGGGCAGAGAATCATTCACAAGTGTTAACCCTGATGTTGCTCCACTAGCAGCTCAGCTCCCTTCTTCCCTTACAGCAGTACTTTTGGGGTCGGCTATCTCAAGCACTGCATATGACCTTCTGCAGTCCTGTGGGAAAGGGAAATCATAAATTGGAAACCCAGAAGATGAGATCTCCAGTGTGGGGCCACATGGACTCTCTCACACAGGGTTTGAGTCTTTGCAGTAAGGCTGGAGGTGTTTTTAGTTTTCCTTTTACAAATACATTTAATACCATAGGGGAAATGCAATAAGCAAACCATTCAATTAGCAGGTACTGCAGAGAACAAGAAAAGAGCAATGCTGCAGAGAATGACTGTATTTTCTCTTCATTTATTTCACACAGACAGAAGTGTTAGTGACAGCAAAAGAAGTAATTCCTGAAAGAGTATTTTAAGAACAAAAAAGCCAAAACACCCAACCAAACCCCCTTAGTGCTATCTGTTTATAGGCAGCCTGCAAAACGAGCAAGGCTCTACTTGGCCCAGACAGTATTTGATCTGTACCAGAACCATCCTCTTTGGGATGTCATATAAATGCAATTGATCTTTCCATTGAAGCACAGGAGATTTACACTGATCACACCCAGTCTCACTAATGAATGTCCGCATATGGCAGCAGGAAAAACAGACATTTGGAGAATCAGCATATACGTTATGTACATAGATGGATTTTTTACATTTTTCTTTCCTTAAGTCCAAATGAACAAACATTTTAATCTCTAAAGATATTCCAAAGCGGGAGTTCCCCTAAGTGGTCTGACCTTGGTTGGAGCCATGATGGAGTCACTGCCATGACTCCACTGTAGTGCAGACCTACCAGATGGTACCTGAGAATCACCAGCCTTAAAACTGTGGCTCACCCAACGCTGCTCTGCAGTGTCTGGAACAGACAAAACCACAGCTTCCCTGACTTGTATGTGACCTGAATATGGTTTAATGACAGCAGAGAAATCCAGAAAGATTTGACTGGTTCCTGTCCAAAAAGGTTTACCATTCTCACAGTAGTCACATGCACTTTTAAACCAGTCTGATTTTCAATCCAGAGATGATTCAAATAGGTACTACTACCTGGTAAAGCCACAGAGGATACAAAGCCTACCTGGGGAAAGGAGTGAACAAGCAAGTACCCAGTGCAGCTTAAAATTTGTACTGCATCTTATGGAAGCATATTGTCTTATGGAGCAGGTAAGATCTCGGTGAGCTATTCTGCATGGAGCACTACAGCCACTGTGCCAGTAGTTCGGCACTGAACCTGCCAGAGCTAACAGATAAACAATATGTGATTACTGTGTTTGCAAATGTAGGCATGTTGGGACTCTTGTGTAACGAGAAGTATCCTTAGCCACAGAAAAGTGAATTTAATGACATTTAGTAGGAACAGCTACAAGGACAGTGTGATGGAAATGTCAGTTACTCGCAAAATAAGAATCAGACCCTGAACAGTCTGAGGAGAAAGAGGAGGAGCCCATTGAGAAAGCATTTGAGAGAGACAAGGCAGCACACATATTTATAGTCAGATACTACCAGTATCTGAGGCTGCAGGAGGCTTTGAAGTAAAAAGATGCAGAGAGATTCCAAAGGCCTACACAGTATTCCTTTCCCAATGACCAACCCCAAGAAATGAGGAGAGAGCTGTATTAGAGCTCCAGCATACTCACTTACATCCAGAGAGGCTCAAGTCTAACTACTATAAAACACAGAGGATGGTAGGTGAAGATGGAGATGAACAAGCATTTGAAATCTACTCCTGTCATGGCCAGAAGCTGATAAACACGTATTCCTAGCTATGTCACATGCTTTAATATGGATTGATCCTGGGCTTTAGAGAGGGCAAGAAGGTCAGGTGGGCACCTGCAAAAGGCTGGAGAAGGTCAGCTTGGAACAGATAACTATTTGGGAAAGCGTATCCATCATGCAGCTGAAGGGAACATGGTAGTCTTTCCATTTGCCAGTGGAAATGTGTCCACAAGACAAAACTTGCTGCCAGGTTTGGCACCCTTGTTGCGTATTTTCACAGAGAAACAAGGCACTCAGTGGCCTATTGAGAGGTCTTTACTTTTCACCTCTAAATCAGGTCCCTTCAGATGAGGGCTAAGACGCAGTACAATGGGCAAGCTTTCCCATAGATACTTTTTGGGGAGGGCTGTTAATTCAACACTGAACTCACACACATGCACAACATTCTCACCAGAAGATATAAAAGCAATTCCTTGTATATATCACACCATTCACAGCCTCTCACAACCACTCTCTGAAGCATTCAAATGCAGCACAGTCAGACCTATCTCGAGATTTAGAGACTTAGAGACACTGGATCACCTTTTGATGCACAGTTACTAGCCTTTCCCTACACCCTAGTGGCCTGGCTGGTAATGGATGTTTCAGAGAGAATCACAGAAACTGTCTCACACTGATGGCATTTTAGAGCATTGTGCTCTGCAGAGGACGGCCTGCACTCAACTACTCTCTAGAGCAAAGCAAACGAGACAGCTAAAAGCACCCACTTCTTTAAGGAAACCTAGACCTGCCTCCTAGAATCTGGGAGAGATCCTTTTGAAACACCCCGCTGCAGTGTGGTAAATAGCAGCCTGTCTTGCTAACACTACTCATTCTACTTGGGCAAACATTTCTGCCAGGCAAACACATCTGCCAGGGCTGGAAGTGTTGATGATGCAAAGTTCCTAAGCTAGGAATTTAGTCACTTGTGATTGTGTTGCTCTACTCCTACCTCATACCCTCAGGCAAAATTCATTCAGCTGCTTCACTGAAACAAGTCAATTCCTTCTTGCTATTTTCTGTAAAGAATATAAACACCACTAAGTGACAACAGTTGGGTTGTCTCTGTCAATGTTTGCTGCTGTTTCATGACACAGTCAGTGGACACTGGGACAGACAAAACCATGAAGTAAGATCTTTCGAGCTCAAGCCACCAGTGTTTGCAAGAAGAACAAGCAAAAAGGGGGAATTTGAAGCATGCACAAGTTTATACCCATGAGTATCAAGCCTGTAATGAGCATCACAAGGTTTTCCATACATATGCACATCACAGCACGTACATGTGGCTGTGCCACCCATTGGCTTGGCTGACCAATGTGATCAAAACAGAATTGATCCACCTGGGATTGTCTTTGTATGCCTTGCTTCATGCCCACTTGTGGAACAAAGTGCCTGTCAGTTTAGAAACAATTGCTGCTTACCCCTTTCAAAGCCCCAGTAGAAACAGAGAAAGTAAAAAAACGAAAAAGAAAAGGAACAGGAAAAAAACCCACCAATTTACCTTAATGATACAGTTTGGGTAAAAATTAAGTGTTGAAAATTTGAAAGCTAAAGCCCACTTTTTGATTCACAGACCAGCTGCAGCACAGCACACCTAGGCCAGGCTGGATGGGGCTTTGAGCAACATGGTCTAGTGGAAGATGGCCTTGCCCAAGGCAGGGAGTTGGAACTGGAGGAGCTGTAAGGTCCCTTCCAACCCAAACAATTCAATGATTCTATGCATAAAGTGTGGTTTTCTGTCTCATTTGCTAAAGCACCTCTCTCCCTAGAATGGTGATGACTATACTCTTCTGTAATTCAGTTTAATTGGAATTCTATGCCTGTTATCTGAGTCCTGTATCGATCAACATATGTCAACTGTGGAAAATTGTACTAAATTGTGTTGTTTTACTCTGCAGCAGTCAACTGTCCATTGGTGTCTGAAGTTAGTTTATTTCACCTACTCAAAATTGGACCTGAACTGATATTACATCTAGAATTGGATTTTCTGTTTCTTGATTTTTAATAACTAGGATTTGTACCACACTCAGAGAGATAAACAAAGCCAGTGATTTGGGCCATGAATCCATCAAATCTTACTCATGAAGCACAGCCTTGCCTGTTTAGGAGGTGCATGGGAAGCCTCCCAGGACCAGTCAGCTGTTATACAAGATGGTGCTGGAGTTTTGACAAGCAGCACTCTCCCCTCTCTGCTGGCCCTGAACTGATCCCATTACATAGGAACATGGCACTTAAATATGCTTCTGACTCTTATTTTTCACAACAATATTTTCAGGCCTTCTTTTTCAGTTCTAAATGATCCCCCGGGGCTTCCTACAAGAATCGTGATACTGAAATGTCACATCCTGCACACTGGAACATGCAATCTTCTAATCCAAGCAAGGTTCTCCCAAATGTAAAACAGGAAAAGAAGGATAAAATTATGTCAGTGTCTATGCAGAAAGCAGATAAAGCAATAAAGAGACCCAAATGTGCTTGCTGGTTACTATACCAGCATGAAATATAAGCAAACCGTTATGGGATCATCATCTGGGGCTTTTTGCACACCAATCACCGTAGTCTTCATGAACCATAATTCAATATCTAATATTCCAGAAATGGGAAGAGATTAGAGATCACATTTTAGAGGTTAAAGGCTCTGAAACTCTCCATGGGTGATTTTTCCATCAGAGCAGTTCTCTTTGTGGGGCTAACAGGTGACTTGTAGGAGATTCAAATACAACTATCTTTTGTTCTGCAGCCTAGTGCTAAGGGTAAGTCCCTGTTTTTCTGAAATGAAAGTGAATTGAAGGCATTGAATAATTACAAACAGACTTTGGGATCTAGAGAGTGTTGATGTATGAGTATTTCCTCCTTTGGATTTATTTCAGCTGCTACTAACTGTCAAGGTACTTTTTTTTTTCCTCCCTCCAGTCACTGGATAACAAAGTCTGCAAAACAACAAACGAAAGTAGTTTGCCATTCTTTACAATCTTTCATATTTGTTGTTCCTAGATTTTCCAGGTTAACTGTCCATGGCCTAACCTCAAAAAGCTGGCTATGGTGAAAGAGAAAAGTGCAAAGAAGAATTGGCCAGATAGAGAAACAAAGAATGAGATAGTCAGTTTTACCTGTCTGTTGCTAGACAGAAACTGGCTGTAGTTGTCTCTTCCATTTTGTTAGCCAGTATAAAGACAATTAAGTGTCCCACACTGGTTCTTCCCAGAGAGTAAGATGTTGCTTTAGGCTGACATGTTTCAGCAAGGAAGATCTTCAATGAATTCTACCCTCTTGCTTTTGAGAAAGGGTTATAGGAACAGACTGAGCAGTGTTATCCATGACAAGATTGGAACAGACACTCTGAGATGCACAGCTCTTTTATCATAGAATCATAGAATGGTTTTGGTTGGAAGGGACCTTTAAAGGTCATCTAGTCCAACCTCCCTGTAATGAGCAGTGACATCTTCAACTAGATCAGGTTGCTCAGAGCCCCATCCACCCTGACCTTGAATGTGTCCAGGGATGGTGCAACTACCACCTCTCTGGTCAACCATGCCAGTGTTTTATGACCTTCATCATGCTTCCTTTTATCTAGCCTGAGTCTACTCTGCTTTAGTTTAAAGCCATTACCTATTGCTACAGGCCCTACTAAAAAGCCTGGGGAGGCTTATAAGCCCCTTTTATGTACTGAAAGGCTGCAATAAGGTCTACCTGGAGCCTTCTCTTCCCCAGCATGAACAACTCCGACTCACTGTCAGCCTGTCCTCACAGGAGAGGTGTTTCAAGCTCTGATCATTTCCGTGTTCCTCCTCTGGACCCCATGTCTTTCTTGTCCTCCAAGCAGTATTATCGTAGATGAGGGCTACTTAAAGATTTAGACTTCAGTTTTGCCTAGAGTATGCCAAAACCCCGCTATGCGACATCACTTGCATCTTCATTGAGTGATAGAACAGAATCACAGAATAGTTGAGATTGAAAGGAACCTCTGGGTGTCATCTAGTCCAATCACCCCTGTTCAAAGCAGGCTCAATTACAGCAGTCTCCCAGACAGGTTCTGAATGATGGAGACAACACAGCCTCTCTGAGCAGCCTGTTCAGTTGCAGTAAAAGGTTTCCTTATGTTAGATGGAGTCTGCAGTATTTCCTGTTAGATGGAGTCTGCAGTGCTGTTTCCTTCTTGTACTCCAGGCAGCAGCTACAGCACACAGCAATTGCCACCATGAAGTTTTTAATGAAATTATACCACAGATGTCCATAAAGACTATGTAAGGCTCTGGTTTGACCTGTTCTCTTTTTCTATTTCCTGAAATTACTGTGCTTGTGCCCATTTCAGTTCTCCCCCCCCCCGTCTGGAATAGAGAAGCTACATGCCCTCCAGTCTTCTGCACACTCAGACTCTCTTTCTTAACACTTTTATGTTCTCTGGGCTGGTAAAAACACTTCAAAATTAGATCCTACCTCAAACAAGGAATGTTTATCCCACTCACAGATTTAACCCTCCAGCTGGGCATAGGTAGGAGATCCAGGGAAGTAAATTGCCTGTCACAGAGATTCTCTGAGTCACATATGGTCACAAGTGATCATATGGCCACTGGGCCTACATCTGCAATATAGCAGAGGAGCTGGAGATCAAATGGACCTCTTAAAATGAAATTCAAACACACAGACTTCTAGGAAAAGTCTGTTTGATGTTATATGGATCCTCTATCCACCCTAGGTTGCTCTGAAAGCTCCTGACAGATGGGTACCACCTTTTTCCTGGAAGCAGGAATGGGGATCCCTGAGCCTCCCATCCTACTCCATAAATGCAGACCTTACTATCACACCTTTAGAGCTTTCTTCATGTCTCAGACAAATCCACTCTTCACTCCTACTCCCAGCTACTACAGCTGTGGAGGTTATTCGTCTCCTCTTTGAGGTCATCAGGTATTTAAAGACTCAAACATGTTGTCCCTCTATCCAACTTGTTCCTGAGCTAAACAGCCATGAGTTCTTTTGACCTCTCCTCTCAAATCTCGTTTTCCAGATCTCCATGTGTTTCTGCAGCTCTTCTCCTCCTGACCTGCATTTTTGTGAATGAACACTCTCAGAACTAGCCACATCCATAGCTATGACCTAAGTAATGCTGAGAAAAGCATAGGGGTCATTCCAGTGCCTATTTCCAAGGGAGAATGCTGATTCCTGCCCCGCATCAGAATTTGTGTTATGCTGGGATCCACAGCTTCCAAACCCTCTTCATAACGTTTGCCGCCTGCCTCAGTCTGTACAGCTGATTCTTCCTGCTTGTGTATGAATTCCTCCTTTGCTTTCACTGAATTGCATCCTCCCTCCCTTTCATTTTTTCTTTCTCAGAACATTTCTCCAATTTGTTTGATCTTCTCAAGTGGAAGCTCTTGCACTGAGCAGCCTCTACAAATACACGGTGCACTTGAAATTCCCCAGTGTTAAAAATATATGCTTGACTGTAAAACACTCTACTTTTCATATGGAAATAGCAGCTTACTGGGACAAAAGTGGCATTGTATTGTATTGGCATGCTGAAGCAATCTGGGAAAAAGGAAAAAATAATACCTATCAAAAATAAGAATACAAAGTTAAATAAATAAATAAAGCCAATGGGGTTGAATTTACAAACATATCAAAAACTTCATATGCAGAGACATTTACTTTCCATGCAAAAATAGTTTCTTATCTGCTCTTATCTCCATGCTATATGCTCACTAGACATCTCAGGGGACTTTCTGGTTGATGCGTTATTGATTTCACAGGAAGGGGGAAGTACAGAACTGACACATACTTCTTTAACAAGTAGCACAACTACACACTCAGCAGCCACTGGCCTCAAAAAGCCATTCTGTCCTCTTTTCCCTGCTCTCTCATTGTGTTTTCGACCACTACTGACAGATACTTTCAGCCACCTTCTCTTTTATGCTGTATAGGGGAAGCAGCAGTAATTAATTCTAATCACAGGGAAGAAAAAAGCAACCGTAGAGCATGCTCAATGGAAATATATGACCAGAAACTCCCCCCTCATGCTCCTGTCTGTCTGCATCCGTAATGCACAAAGAACTGTGAATCCAAATGGGAGAGGAAATGCACCTCACTCAATATTTTGTTACTGTAGTAGACCAGAAGTGAAATAGAGAAAAATGAAAGCTCTATTTGAGTTTCCACACAATGCGTGTGTAAATATCTCAGAGTGAATGTACATGTTAAATGGTCAGCAGAACCCTGGGAACACATCTGCTGCCACACTGGGGCAGTCTGATAGACCCCCTAAGGACAACATCCACTTTCTGATACTGCTCAATCCGTGATACTTACTGCATGATACAGGCGTGGTTTGACAGTATGTGTGAGCAGAGACCAGTTATAGCATGCTTTAGAGTTGATTAAAGTTAACCACTTCAGGGCTATTTAGAATATAAATATTAGCAAAGTGATACGCAAGAGCCACCATGTTTTCTTCAGCTTATTTTTCCAGACTTCCTTCTGCAACGAATTTTAAGCCTTGTGAGTTTAAACTCTCCTGTGAGTTACTGAATCCACCCCATTCCACACACAGCTTGCCCAGGTAAAGACAAATCAGGGAAGTTTTAAGCACCTGTGCCCAAAGCAGTTGCCTCATTCACCAAATATCCCAATACATTTGGACACCTCTTACCAAACTGACAGGTTTTTTTGCCAGATGCATTACCTGCATCATTCCACAAGATCCATCAGGTCAAGCCTTGCCTGTCCTTCAAGCCACATTTGACTGCAAACAGTCAAATGTTTTGTGCTAAACATCTCCCTCAACAGCACCTCTGAAAGTAATGAAATACCCAGTCCTTTATTTTTTCAAGATACCTACTGAAATATCTTTCTGAATACTATTTCTCTTCACTGCGGTTAACAGCTCTGTATCTGTGGCAAAAAGTCACACAAGGCCTCTTGTCTAGAGATACTAAGACCTCTTTATTCACCTGTTTTATGCATCTTGCGGGGAAGTATGGAGACATGAATCTTCCAACTCCACCTCTGGCAGCAATGAAGTGAAATCTTTGATTTTTGTGAGCAAATGGAGTTAAGGGAAACAGGAAATAGTTTCTACCACTTTCAGAACACCTCTGATGAAAGCTTGCTCAGCAAGAACCTTCCATCGTGCATTTGATCCTGACAGTCTTCAATTTGGACTCTGTTGGAGAAGCACTCTGTGTAGCAGAAAGGGCAGCATAACTTTGTCTCCTCTCAGTCCAGGTTGTAAAACAAAGCCAATTCTTTCTTTTACCAGCAGTATCCCAAGCACAGACACTGCATTGTGCAAACCGTACATTTCAAACTAGCAGGGTTCCCCAGCCAGGCTGCTTTTACAATGAAGAAGCAGTATCAATACTCCGATAAAAGGGATAACAAAAGGAAACGGCAGACATGCTTGGACAGAAAGACTTCATGACAAAGTGCTTGATTCACTCAAGGGTGATATCTGCACAGACACAGCAGGAGGAATTCCAGTATAACAGCAGCACTGAGTTTTAGTGGCTAAATCCGAAAGATGCTAAGAAGTCTGAGGCCTCTGATGGACAAACCTGGTCTGCTCACCTTGGTATCCAGGCCCTGGTATTTAACCTCTTAGCTAGTGTAAGGTTAAAACATTATTCCATTTCTAGAATAGTGACAAATGTGCCACTAAACAAGCATGGTTTACTCATGGAGTAAAACAGACACTACATTCTTTTAAGAAATACCAAAGGTAGAACAGTACCTACATAGTGATTTTAGAAAAACAGCTATATAAAAATAAGCAAGAAAAAGGAATCAATATTTTGCCTGCTATAAGTAAGCTGATAGATCTCTCCAAACACAAAAGTTTCTTCATTTAGATACCACCATCTTTGGGCCTAAAGCAAGTCTCTCAATAGCTTGACACCAGAGTTGTATGACATTTTGTACAGGGATTTAGACATGTTTTCCTTTTAATTAGTGATGCCTCTAAATTTCACAGCATGCTTTGAAATTCCATACCTACATTCCATTTTACACCCCTTTTTCCTCCAATAAAGGCATATAAACTGGAATAATCTTACAAAACAGCATTAATACTTCCTTTCTCAAAAGATCCAAAATGTTCTAGACTTCTGCTTAGCAATAACAAGGAGCTGCCCCTGCATTAAAATATGAGTAACTACATAGCAGCATACAGTAACACTAAAAAGACCTTAATACAAGAACGAACAGCAAGGAGTCTGCATGTGGAGTTCAGAGAGAATAGAAGTTCATTTCTTCTATTGTGCATTCGTGTGCATCACAATTTGGCTAAGACAGAGGTGCTAGAACATCAAACACTGATGTCAGTATTGCACATCATATCATTCAAAGGCATATGGATTTTAAAAAAAGAAGCACTGAATTATTTCTGCATCCTCTGAGCCAATGGCAGACAGACAGTTACTCCAGCAAGCACACACACAGTTCTGTGAGCTCAGAAATGCTGGAGTCTGGAGAAGTGAAAGGATGGACTTCACCCAACCATCTGGATTCATGGAAGCTCCTGAATAAGCAGCTCTTTTAATGTCCCACTTCCAGGTGCTTGCAAGTGGACTCTTCTTAGCTATTCATGGTCACTTTTACTTCTGGTTTCTACCAGAACAAAGAATAAGAAGAGCAACAAAAGCATGTTATGCCAAGAAACCAAGAAAACATTTGGTTTGCCCTTGGGTTATACAGAGCCAATGGTCCTTGGAGCAGTTTTGACTGGTATTTATTTCTACTACTTAGTGTAGGCACTCAGGGAAACACTTCTTGTGCTATTTCAGTAGCTTTAGCATCATACTGCATAGAAGCTAAAAATTTCTCTGTCCTCATCTTTCTAACACATCACTGGAATGACAGAGACAGGAAAAGAACTCAGGAAAACACAGTGTGTGACTGACTAGCTAGTGGCTTGCATAAAAGGAAATAAGGGAGATGTAATTTTAGGTATTTTATTATACTCCAATTTTCATTCAATCTGATTGTAGCCAGCCCTTTTCATAGCCAATACTTTCTTTCAGAGAAGCTTCAGAGGCAGAGGCTTTTCTGTTTTATCAATATGACAGTAACTTAATGCAGTGTTGATTTATACCAAGGAGCAGGTGAAATAACTGGAGGCCAACTTTAAGCTTTACCATTTAATAAGCAATGGACAAATGCCACTCATTACTTTATGGTATTCTGGGGAAATACTACTTGCTATTCTGGTTTCCACAAAGGAGCCAATGCTTTCGCAAAAAACGTTTGTGTTCCTGCAGATGAGAGAAACTCAGATGATATGAAAAACATTGGTTAATCAGGTAAGTGCCCCAAAAGTATATCTATTCAATGTAAACATACATACAATTAGTCATGAATACTGTCTGAGGGGCTTAGAGATGCATTTGCTCTCATGTCAGGCCTTTCACTTCCTCCTAAAATCTTTAAAAATCACACAAAGGTTCAGGTTCTCCATGATTAAAGGGCAGTAGTTGGTACCAGGAGAACTACCAAAGGAGTCTTATTTTTCAGTTCTTCCATCACTAATTGAGTTACCAGAGTGGTCATTATGTTCTTAACTGCAAGTTTCAGGGTATTTTTGCTAGCTCCCCCACCTTTTTCTTCCTCCTTTATAATGTATAGGGTCTGCAAATTCCTCTGTGCTGCAGCTGAGATTTCATATTCCAGGCCATAGAGGGAAGTGGCACTGACTTGGCAGGCACAAGACATAAGTTCTGTTCTCAGCTCTGCAATTTATTTCCTATCTGACTTTGCACATCCCTTTTCCCATAATGGATTTGTACATCTAAATTGTACAGACTATCAGCAAGGATGGTCTTTCTCTTCGTGTTTGTGTCTAGCATCACTCAATAGAGCTCCTGTTTCCTCTTGAGTCTTGAGCAGTATTGTAACTCAAGCAATTAAGAAGAGCAAAAATCCTGATTATTCTGCATTAAAAAACTCTGTAATGGAACTAACACTGTGCAGATGGGAGAACAGAAACGTCACACAACTATTTTGCTCCATTACACAACAAAGAGTCAACTGGGAGCAGCTCTCTAACAAGCTAGATGTTAGCAATTTTTTGTCCACACCACTTAGCAAATACTGATAAATAACAAATGAGTATACATTTGCGAGTGATTTATTAACCAAAACTAGGAGCTAATGTTGTAGCACAAGCTATACTAAAAACAAATGGGTGCGCTGTCACCAGTAGAGGCATCTTGTGGTAATGGCAACTTGGACTGCACTCTGCAGGGCACAGATTTTGCTCTGCCTTCATACAACAGTTAGCACAGTGGGATCCTGGTCCATTATGGGATGTCATGAATGCTAAATTAACACAAATACATATTTAGGAAGGAGCAAATGACAGACGTTTTGTGGACAGCCAGACTGCTGTATTTGGATTACACAGTTCTACTATAGCCCAGGCAGTTCTAAGGAAATACTATAAGGACACCCAGGATATTTTCAGGAACTGTCTCATGCAATATTTAAACAACTGAAGTGATTGGAAGCACTGCTGGTATTAGAGAGCATGCTTTGTTGGATTCATTTGTGAGCTGTTGCATACAGAAATCTCAACACACAAGAGATCCAGAATCACAGGTAATATCTGACAGAGGTCTTTCTATCTTAAATATTCAGCCATCAGCATCTGCTGAAATGGTATCTGGTTTAGATGAGAAAAGCTGTTGATACAGCTTTAGCTCCGTTTACCACTTAAATACACAAACAACTAAATACATTACAGAGCTGAATAGCATTTCAAATTATATGAGTTTCTGTTTCCAAAAGCACTTAAAAACATTATCCACAGACATATATATATGTTTGCAGTCTTTAATTGACATTGTTTTCCCAACTCCTTCAAGTCACCTGTAATATCAAGTCAATTAAGTATTATTTTCCCAACCTATTTACTGAGGTACCTAGCAATCAATCCACCTACACACAGAGAGAACAAATGCTCATGGGGGATGGTAGAGCTTAAAAAACTGCTGAAAACCTGTCAGCTTTCTCCAGTGTCAGCCAGGTTCACAGCTTTGCAGGATTACACAGCCTGACATCTTGCAGAAAATAAGTCCATGGGATAAAAGCTCCATATTCTGACAGTGCCATTCCTTCTCTGCAAATCAATACACTCCTGCATGGAATACTATTGCTATTTCAAGTTATACACATTCTAAATATGTTTTGGATTACACTGGTTTAAATAAATAGATGAGAACACATTTCTTTTCAATCTCTGTTGTGAGGTCATCCTTAAAACAGAAAATAGTCATGGGGAACGACCATAAGTTGGGACACTCAGGTAAATCAGGTTTGGTTCCTGCCATTGTCACACACTTCCCAGCTGACCTCAGGCATGTTGTGCATAGCCTGACTTCCAAAGGGGGATGTGCACGTGGTGGAGATGCAGTAAATCCCAGGTGCTTGATGTCAGCTAGTCACCCCATCTCAGCTCATCCACCAGCTCACAGCATACTCAACTAAATAAACAGTCATCTCTGCATTATATTACACTTTGTTATGTGTGTGGCAGTGATGAAGGGAACAGAGATAAGATGTAATAAATTGCTTTTCTGTAAAGCTAGTGGAAGTCAGGATCGGTTAGGCTGACCATTTGCAAAGTCTCACTGTGGTCTCACTCATGAGGAAGCGTGTGGGGCTGTTCAGCAGGAGAGCTTGTCCTATCCTCTGCCACATCAGGCTTTGACATTGCTCTGAAAGGAGCACCCGCTGGAGCTTGACTTATAAGAGTCATCCTGTGAGAAGCCATATGATCCCATTGACAAATACATTTGTGTTCTATTCCCCAACTTTGTAAATCAAAGCGCTAAACCCTTTTTTAACTCCCGTTGTTTGTCCTGTGTCTCAAACTTCATCCCTGAGCACCAGTAACGTCCCTGGCACAAGGGGGCTCCAATTTACACAGGAAAATGTGGGTCTTTCAACATGAACCAAACAGTAATAAATCCTAGCAGTACGCTGTACAAAGCCAGCATGAGGCTGAAATCAGAGATGGCTATCCAGCTCTTTCAGAGTGAAAACTACTATTATTTGTATTGCTTCATTTAGTACAATGGCAAGTCATACCCCTGTACAAATACGTACATTTTCGGGCACCAAGCCAGGCACTAAAACAATAGCAACTGTGACTTGTCAGGTGAGGCAAGATCAATCAGGCCAGGATTTGGAGTTCAAATTGCAATTGGAAATATAGCTTCCTGGGAGCTAAAGCAAACTAAATTAAAGCACGGGTATTCACACTGCCAGAGCATCTCAAAATGAAATTTAAAGAGCTGCTCCACAGAGATCGGAGGGTAATGCAAACAAATGCCCACGAATATTTGTTCATATTTTACAAGCCTTTGCTTTGGACATTTTCAGCCACCTTCGGTACTTTAGTGTGTGTTCAAGTGATCCACATTTCATGGTTCAAAAGCCACAGCATTTCAGCTGCAAATGGGTTGTCTAACATTTCCAGTTGGGGAATGATGCCAGATGATTCCCCCTGCTCAGCTGTATCTGTTAAGACAATCCAACTTCTGAACTCAATACCAAATGAAAACTGGAAGCTTCTTTCCTCCTCAGACCACACCAGTTTTAGCAAAGGCGTGTGCTTATTTTTTTCAGAGTGGTGGTATGTTTTTCTTTGCTTTCTATGCTTAGTCAGGGCTGAAGGAAGGTCTAAAACTCAGGTCTCCCATCAGGATGGCTCTTTGCTGCTTTATCCCTAATATCTGTTCCTCCTTTTAGGCTCTCTGTGCTAGTCTTCACTCACTAACCAGTTGGTGTGCCTACGCATCCTGTACAATGAGACACACTGGCAGCTGTCACAGCATCACTGAACCTATTGTTTGATGTGGTGCATGCGTACTCTTTTCACAGCACTTCTAGCCTGCCTTTTCATCACATTAAATGTGAATATACCACAAGGAAGGAACTGAATTTCAGTTTAAATCAGCCACACTGACAACAGTTCTGGAACAGACATTTTATCCCTTATTGTTCTTTTTCATAAGAAAAACACATTGCCTTCCATAAATCTTTTCTGTGAGTCCACAGGGTCATCTATTTGCCAAAAGAGCAATTATTGATTATTCCCAGTCTACAGCTTCTGTCGCTGATCTCGAAAGTGTGTGTCCATTTCTAATCAGCGCTAAGGTTACGACATGGCTTTTGTCATCTGCTTTCCTGGAAAAGAGCAATAGCTCAACAATATCCACAACCAATGCAGTGTTGTAAAGCATCAGAAAGAATGGATTCTTAGTGAAGGATGTTCTTTTATTAGAATCCCATGTTTTAGCGAGGTTGATGCCCTGCATATCAGTCAAATTGCTCTAAGAGCAGTCCAACCTCTGAGTCTGTCAGAGCAGGAATCCCTGCCAACTCTTTCTAGCACATTAAGGCTTAAAGGAAAAATTAAGCAGTGTTTCAAAATACCAGTTAGGCATAAGACTTAGCCTGGAACTTAGAGTAATGATCAATCACTTCAAATTTCAGATGTGGGTGTTCTGATCCTTCTTGCTCACCAGATAATCTCATTTTCTCACCAAGGGACAGTAAAGGACATGGATCTGCTAACTGATGCTCAGAGGTTTTACACGAAAACCTCAGCCATTGCTGGGACTGACTGGCCCTAGGAAATGCCAGTGTCACTCCTTCTTAGATCATTAGTTTGAATCGATGATGATGGTTTGAAGGGTCCACTGTGAAATGAGTTGCTAATAATCATCATGTGTGCAGACAGCATTTCAGAGCGGGTTGGGATGCCCGATGTCAGTCTTTACTTTATGTTCATGTGTTTAATCCTCATATCAGATAATTCACACCCATTTAAGAGTACCAGCCTGGGAAAATAAATCCTCAGATAACCCACACAGTCAAATAATCCACCAAATCAGAAGTGAAGGAACGACTGGGGATAGGGAAACTATTAGAAGAGAAGATGCAGACTGTGGGAGTCAGAAGCAGTAGAGCTTGTAGGGGAAAAGGGATGCTAAGGTAAAAGTCCCCTCATCTTATCCATAAGCGTGGGCAGAGACCACGCTGCTCCCGGAGCATTTTGGCTTGTTTTTTTTTCCACAGAGAATGAGCAGCCTGTTCATGAGAGAATGTAATCCTATATGGAATAAATGAGATTTGAAAACTGCACATTTTTCACCCACACTACAATGGGCATTATTGCTGGCAGCCAGCAGTGGGAATAGTTGGATAGACAACCAGACTTAATTAGGAGGAAGGCATATTCTTCTCAGGAGAAAGGCAGGCTTGAAAATGCTTGCATCAAGCGCAGTCCATGGATTTTAGATGTAGCACCACTTGTGAAGCAAGATCTGATTGAAAATGAATGCACTGTAGACCATCATTTTCAAAATCCTGCACAGGATATTCCTCCAGACAAGCAAAGGAGGTCAGGATTTCAGACGCTGTTGCTTCTTACTCTATGAATTGTAGGTGATGCATTCATCCAAAATACCAAGCATCAGAAACAAGGGCCACAAGTGTCTGTAAGACCTCTGAAACATCACAGACCCCAGAGCTGTCATTTGTTCATCTCAGGTGAGCTGGAAAATTGTTCAGGACTCTGTTGCTGGGTTTCTGTGTGTCATTGGTATGTGTGCCCAAACTTGGTTTGCAGTGATGCTGGGAATGAGCAAGTTACACTCTCTGTGTAAGGTGTGAGCAATTGCACCCCCTTAAATCACAATGGTGCTATTAATGGAATTTCCTTTAGGATTAGAAGGGGCTAGGAAGGCCTGTCTGATCAAGAGTTACGCAAAGCAGATATAGCCCTTCAGTCTTGAAACATCTCCGGCTGACCCTCAGAAGCATTAGTCCCTCACAGAGTCCACCACTGCCTTGGCTGCCAGAGCTGACATAAGAGATGGAAGAATTTGTTGCTAAAAAGCATTTTACAGAAGGATTTCTCATTAAGCTCGACATTTGCAGAACAGCTTTGATGCCCTTCCTGCATTTATGTTGTTTTTAGAAAAGTCTTTGAAAACAGAAAGCTGATTATTGTTGGTGGTGAAAAGCTAAAATATTGTGCTGTTTATTCTGCTTTAGAAGTGTTTCAGCTGCAGACATCTGAACCTGGCTCCATTTCCCTTCTGTATGGCTTCCAGCCTCCCCTGGAGACATATGCACAGACACATAGCCCTGTCCTCTGCCCTCCCACTAGCAGTCTGCCACCAAGCCAGGAGGTGCTGCTTCCTCTAAAGTAGTTGTCAATGTCAGCACATGAATCCACTGACAGATGGAGACTGAAAGTCATGAAAAAAAACCCAGTCCTGCCCTAGAGATTAAATCCATCAGCTTTCCACCATGTCTCACTCCTCTTGCTCGCCTAGAAACTGACTCCCTAGGTTCCCCTGGAAGACAAATCTCCCTAGGGCCAAAGCACAAAGCTGCCAAGTAGCTGGCTGAGCCAGGGTTTTGTTGTTTCACACTGTAATTACACATTAAGATTTGGAATGTTTTTCTGGTGTGTTATTTTAGAGGCAGCTGAGTCTCTCTGGCCTGTCCCATCCAGATGGTGCTCCAACTGGATGCGAATCTTCAGACAACACTTTGCAAACTCAAACTAAAAACCCAACAACAACAACGAAAAATGTAACTGAGTGAATTCTGTGCCTGTGAAAGAAACACAGCTATGAGAGGGTGAGAGAAAAAGAGCCAAATCCAGTGGGATGCCGTGTTTTGGGGGTAGGTGCTTATCTGAAAGATGATTCCCAAAAGGTGGTACCTCAATTTTTGGATCAAAGCAGCAGTTAGATCTGATTTTGGAAGAGCCTTGCCTTATCATTTGGGTGTTGACTGTTCAGAGGGTGTGGGTTGGAGTGGCTCTTTGCAGCAGGACTCTGTGATTTCAGTGATAGTAAGGCTCCAAGACTGAATAGAGCATAGTGTCAGTCTAGGCATTTAGACAAGAATGCAGTATAAAAAGGGAGGTGTCAGAAGGTGCTTTAAAAAATGGGCTTTAAAAGATAGTATTTAAAAATAGATCATTTTGGAACATAACTTTTGAAGGATATGTGAGAAGTCCCTATGGATTTTGGTTTGGGTACCTGAGTCCTTTCCTAGATCCTGACTTTAGATCCTGTATTTTACAGAGCAGATGCAGATCACCTTCACTGTCTTTCCACCAGAAAAACATCTGTAGCACTGCTTTCACAGTTCTCCTATAGACTCACCTCTGAAGAACAAGCAATAGCAATAGGGACCTCCATGAAGTGGAGACCATATCAGATGAAAGCATTTAGGCACTCTCATGAAGTCACCCCCTATAACTGAACTGTATGTCAGGGCCCACATATGTATTTGCTTCCAAAATACCAAGTCAGCATAGCCTGTGTTCAAAGTTAAATGTGATGAAGTTGTGCTAGAAGTTGATATACTTAGTTATTATTTGGGTTTGGGTTTTTTTTGTTTTTCTTTGAAACTCAGGAACAAGAAAACTCATTTTAAACTCATGGCCAAGAAGATCTGTCTGTTAGAAACGAATTGAGACCATAAAGCTGTATAGATAGGAACAGTAGTTGGAAGCAAACACTGAGTTTTGATCCCACAAGGTAAAGGATTTCTACTCCTTCATGAACACCCATCTGACTATTTACATCAATTCATTTTGATGAGTCCAGAGCCTGGGGAGCCAGCATGATGCCTGATGCAAGAATAGTGAGCTAGTACATGACAATCCAGAAAAAACTAAGTTTGAGCTCCTTTCAGATCGCCTACCGTGTGATTACATAGGAAGCCCCTCCATCTAAATGGCTTCACGTTAATTTTCGTCATGTTTCACACATCCCTCCCTTTATCTCCCCACTTCTCCAACAATACAAATGATATTGGCTCGGACATATTTTCTCTCCAGCAGTTCAATAATTTGGAGACAGCGAAGCATCAGAGCTCTCTGTTGGAAAGCACATTCAAACATTTACTATTCACTCCTACACTGATTACTCACTCGGAGGGCTTAAAAAATAATAATAGCAACATTAAAAACCAACAAAAATCCCACAAACCCAACCGAAACCAAAAATGGGAATATGGAAGTGCACAACATTAAAATAAACTCTGTCTCCCTTGCCAAACTCATTAATAATTTTGGCTTTCCAAATAATAAAGAAGATTTGGATTGCTCTGTTCTTCAAGTATCAAAACATCCAATTAACACAGCTAATTAGTGTCACAAACAGCAGTCAAAAGAATGGTAATTTAGATTCAGGATTTCAAAGGTTTCTTAATCCCAGGCCAATGCAACTAATCTCTCAGAGGCTGAAAGTGTTTTGTTATTGCAATGCAATTGTATAGCGTCCCATCAATTAGTGGCATTGCAGGCAATAGTCGCTTGCATGATTCATTTGTCTAATCAGAACACAAAAAGAAGAGAGGAAGAGGGACAAAAGGGAACAGAGAAGTCTAGCTCCTTAAAACATGCAGGATCAATTTTTCCAAATAATTTAGACCATAGCTGGAAATGATTGAGAAAAACACTATGTCCTTCCCAAAACCCAGCCAGCAGGCTGAAGGGGTTTTGATAGTTTTTGAGAGATTAATAGGACAGTAAAGCCAGCCACACAAGTGATATCAGCTGCCGTGCAATTAGATGTGTTGGCTGATATGAATGTTTCCTTAGAAAGAGAGGGAGGAAATATGTTTAAATGAAAACATCCCTTTCTGACCAACATTCCCTTTTGGCAGAAAGCACACAAAAATGGCAAAATTCTCAGCAGACAGACACTGTTACATCCCCATCACAGTCCATTGTGCATTATCCCAAAGCTCCTGGCAATCCCAAAGTTTCCCACATATCTTACAGTGTCATTCACATTTCCAAAAGGCCAGTTTTTCCAGTGGGATAGAAATGGAGGAGCACTCAACACCTCTGTTCTTGTCTTGGCTACAGAACTCAGGTTACCAAGTTAAGACTTTAAGGTGTATCTGCAACACCCAAATGATTGTTCAGATCTTGCATCAGCTCCGTTTTAAAGGTGAAGTCCGTTGGAAAATGAGAAAGGTAAAAGTCAGATATAAACCTTCTCTTAATTTGCCATGTTTCTCTGTACATTCTAGCCCAGCTCAACCCTCGTTTCTAAACAAAATTTAGATTTTTACCTGCTTCCATACTCCACTGCCTGGCCCTTCCCCAAGTGCCGCAATCTTTTAGCCTTCTGTTTAATTTATCTTTATTTCACATTAAAAAGCTTGAATTTCACGTTATACCTTCCCCAGCACCAGCAGACTGCCTTGCACCTAATCATGGAACTACAGAATAATTTGAGTTGGAAAAGACCTTAATGCTCATTCAGTTCCAAACCCCCTGCCATGGGCAGGGACACCTTCCACCAGAGCAGGTTGCTCCAAGCTCCGTCCAACCTGGCCTTCAACACTGCCAGGGATGGGGCAGCCACAGCTTCTCTGGGCACCCTGTGCCAGCGTGTCACCAATCTCCTAGTGAAACATTTCTTTCCAATATCTAATCTGAATCGAACCTCAGAGTAATTCTTGCTCTGGAGTATAATTACCTATAATTACACAATATATACACTATGTATATACACTATAATTACCCATAATTACACAAGTGACCTTGCAAGTCACTTGTGCCTCAGTTTCCCTGATTTCAAAACAGTGTTAAGTAGTTCCAGACTGCTCTCCAAAGGGATGCACAGAGTACAGATGCCCCAAAGTGGTATCAGTGCTCTAGAATCAAACCATTATGTCCTATGAGCATGACAAGTTGAGGGAATTATGACAAAGATGTTTCAGAATACAAGTGGAAAATCAAAGAGTTAATTTAAGCAACCTCTATGGAGAACTGGACCTGGAAGAACTGGAGTGAACCAAACATGAAACAACGTTTTTTCTTTCCACATATGCACACACTGAGCTATACCTCCTCATAAACAGGGGCTTTCTGCACCATTTCACGCTGGGTACATTGCTATTCTTCCAAACCGTCATCTTTTCTACTGCAGAAGTAGCTGAGGGCTTCACAGTTCTGGATGCTTTTAGTTCAGTCACAAAATAGAGTCTATGCTTAGACAAGAGTGGGAGTGAAACACTCACTACCAAGTAGTTGGTCCTATCCATAGTATCCTTTCTTCATGTCTGAAAAAGAGTGAGAAATCCTAAAAGCAAGTGGTCTTGAATCAAAACAAGATCAAGCAGTTGGAAAACAGATTCTTCATGACAGGAGGGTACCTTTGCCCTCCCCAGTACCAATTTCTAGCTCCTGCATTGGACCTGCCATACAACTGCACTTAATTAGATTGCATTGAACCAAACAACCCATGAGCAGAACAGGCTCTGCCATGAGTTAAGTGCATGGCCAAATGTAACTGAAGTCAAGAACACGGAACATAGAAAAGCTGGGAGCACTCTGTACACGAGCCCAGTAAATGATCCCAGTATTAGTTCTGGTCCAGGCAAAGTAGGCATAAAAAGGTATTCAGAGGTGAAAAAGTTAATACACAAATACAGTGTTCACTCTTGAAACTATTACCATGTTTTAAGGCATAAATCACTAATGAAGATGTATAGACTCAATCTCATGGACTTATAGACTGAATCTTTGCCTCACTTATATTAAGCTCTGGTTGCTCTTGCCCACTCAATCATCCTTAACACACTCATTGGCATCAACCACTTCTTTTGTCCTATACACACAGAGATCCTCATATGCTGCAGCTTTTGACACAAAGTCTAAAGAATGGACAATTATTAAAGGGTGCTGGATTCGATACTGGTTGGGTTAAGTGGCTGCCATTTACTCAAGAAAAATTAGGAGAAAGGAGACCTTTAGAAAGCCCAGACAAAGCAAAAGAATTCTCTGAACAGCATGCCTGATTAATGCATATTATTAGAAATGGTCCAAATGGGAACCTTTTCTATGAATTCCTTTATTATTTATGGACTAAGGAATTTTCAATTCAAAGTCTGCCTGCATTGTTTTTACAACAGAATGGCTGTTATAAAAAGAGGAAGAAACAATCTGTGTTAATTTCTAGTTCAGTGTCTTGCAGGATTCAGACCTCAAAGGAAGGTATCCTTGGTAAAGAGGTTGCTATCATTGGGACATTTATACTATTTCTTTAAAAGCACGGAATCCCAGAGCCACCAAATCACTCAGTAACACTAGGAGCACTGATCCTTAACACCACACCCCCTCACACTCCTTACCCTAAATCTCAGTACCATTCAGCTAAGCTGACACTAAGGCAGGATACTCTGCAGCACATACACATACAGGTGACAGAACCAAAACATTAAAAAAATGGTAAAAAAATCTCAATTTCTGAGCATTAAGTGTTCAAATTATGTGGCGCTTCAACTGTTGTTCTGCTATTGTATCAAGAACAATTGCCACCAAATGATTCAAGGTACCTCCTGGTTCTCCCTCAAAAGAGAAAGTGGTGTCTTGATCAATATGGTTCAGCATTCTTCACCTCTTGCTCCAGGTTGATAACAATGCTCATGGACAAAGGAGAATTAAAAGGTAGGAGCAGCTACCTCAAAATAACTCTGCGAAAGTTAGCAGGTAGATGGTGAAGTCAGATTTGAGCTGAAATCCTGCTTCGCAGCCCCACTGAAGATTGAGCGGTAAGGTGCACTCCTGCTGTTTGGCTAACTAGACAAAGCCCGTGCTCATAAACAAACACATATACTCAAGATACATGGTATGTTTCTGATGTATAAAATGGAAAGAATATTGGCCTTCCTTTCTAAAGCAGCCTAAAACTGAGGAACATATAGGAACTCATAAGTACTTTTTATGTAGGGCACATTACCTTGTCCTTTCTTGATGTGTTTGGAAATGTGCAATAGATTCATAGCAAGAAAAAATATCTTGAGGTCTGGACTTCCTAGTGTTAGTGAGCCTAAGGCAGGTGCTGAAATATAATCTTAGCATCATTTCTATGTATATTATTTCACAGTTAATAGATAGGTACATAGATCTACATTACAATTAATAAGCCTAGCCAGGGAAAAGTAGGTCCCACAGCACACCTTTCAGAAGCAAGCCATTATTAATCAGCATTTTAACGAAGCATAATTACAACAGCTTATGGCTCCCACCAGGTAAAGTAATAATTATAGGTGCAACCAAATAAACAGGGAAAATAATTACCCATTTCTCAGAGCTAATATTAATTTAATCATACTCAGAGTGATGGCTAGACAGACAGCTCAGTGCTTTTGCACTGCCAGCTAGAAAAACTGTTTAAAACAGAGATCACAGTTGCCCTTGCCAAAAAGAGGGGAAGGTACACAGTCTTTTTAATCTCCAGGACGGGTTCCAGATTTCAAACAGGCAATGTGCTTATTCACTGGGCAATGAAATTCTTCCCATATGCACTGTGTCTAAGGAGTACCTCTGGGAAGAAGAGGTGAAACACCTTGAATGGATACACATAGCAATGCTGGATGGACAGCATGAAAATAAACAGTTGTGAGGCCACCCAGATTAGAGAAAGGGCCCCCAAAATATCTGGGTTGTCTGCAACAGCAGGGGATTGGATTCAAGGATGGCTGCTTACACTGCTGGACAGTAAAGCAGACTTTGCGCTGACAGACACATCAAGACAGATGGTCCAAAGGCAACCATGCAAAGGGTGGGAAGGACACCATAATTCCAATGACTCTCGTATCTGCTTGATAGAAGAATTAGCCACTGGCAGAGGAAGACCCCAAGTTAGTCCTGCCACCATGACTGGCTTACAGTAAACAGTGCTGATCAGATGGATCAGCAGAAACCGTTTAATAATTACTTGCCAGGGCAATTTCTGCTCTGCTGCACTTGCTATCCACGGAAAGCAGCAGACACAGACACATCAAGTGCTGCTATAATATCTGGAACACTCTAGGCTTCCTCGGGATTATGGTGGCTGGTAAGCACACCCCCTCCTGGACTCAGTGAGGCTTTCTGATTGCATTTGGGATCCCCCACTGCACTGACACTCTGCCTTTAGCAAGCAAGTCCCTAGCATATGAAATAAAAATAAACCAAAGCTTTTGAATTTGTTTTCATGATGTTCCCATCTCACTATGGGAACACAAACAAAATAAAGAGGTTGATGATAATTTATTGCACACAGAGGAAGAAAACCCTACAGCCCAGTGGTGATTTTCATTCCAGATAAAATACTGTTAAATATTAATACTTTAATGAGTCTAGTACATGCTGGGCTTACCTGGTGATCCAAAGGAAGGAGGTGGGGGTTTCAGGAAGTGCTGCTAAGCACAGGCTGTTCCTCCAAACAGCTGTAGGATATGGCACATATTTGTAGCTACACTTCAACCTGAAAGACCAACTATGCCTTTGAACAGCATTGATTCCTCAGCCTGACACAAGTCAGTCAGCACAGGCATGTCTGACTCCAACAAAACAACTGGGAGGAGTGAACTGACTGTTTTGGGGGTTCACTAACATGGTTCAATGAACAAGTTCAAATCAGCAAACCTCTATGAGTGTTGTAGTGTTGGGTTGTCCGGGTGTGGAGGCCAGGCTGTGCTAAAAGCATGCACTTCAAGTTCAGGAGTGAAGCATCCTTTGGCTTAAACAGAACAATTCCTTCATTCTTATTCTTTCTCCATCTCTTTTTTTTTCCTGAAGAATTCCCAAGCCTGAAAACATTCAATTGTGTTTCATATTTAGCAAAGTGACTTTGCGCTTTGTGCATCTGTACTGATGTCAGAAGACGAAGGAAGAAAAGTAAGGCACTGGCCAAGGACAAAACTAAAAAAAAAAACCCAACCAAAAATAGAAAAATAAAAAAAAAGAAAACTATAAAAAGAAGTGGGGGGATAATTTCTGCAATTAATAAAAACACAGTGATGTAAATATTCTTTAAGAAAGAGTGTTCTCCTGAGGAGCTCCAGAACTAATCGGCTGGGAGAAGGTTTGATATGTTTCAGCTATGCTAAACCAAATCCCAAAGCCTTTTTAGCTTCACCTCATTGAATGGAGGCTTATGCCACTGTAATTTGGGCTTCAATTGAAGGCATGAATGTCAATAGAGTCAAGAGGTTTGGATACAAGTAGGGTGGAAAATTTACCCTGAGGGAAAGATTTTACCCCTTAGAAAAGCTGTAAAGCAAGGATTATACAAAGAATGAAGCTATATTACCAAAAGCAGGATATTTAACCCCCCCCAGGCAACTTCTATGTAATTTTATTATTCTTTTAATTTAATTTCTTAAAATCTCTTTCTCTCACCACTCCAAACAGCAACCATGAAATAATGCACTAGAAGAAGACTTGGTGGGGCCAAATCCTCATCAGCTGAAGCACACTGAGCTCAATTTGAACTGACAACGTGCCTGCACAAGGCTCTGAATCAGGTATTTGCCCTATGTACAGCAACTTTTCTTTGCAACAGAAGGAATTCAGGGTCTGAGGGCCTCAAATTGTTGTTCTGCCACAGAGCCAAAGGCAGTAACTTAAAGGAATGTGGGGGGGAACAGCTAACCTCCTGTCCTACCGCCTTCCCTTTGCATGGCACAAAATAAGTAAGGAAAAGGCTGCCAAGTGCCTACACAATACTTGAAAGCAATAGATACATGACTTATATGTCTGGGTTACTCACATAGGTGTTTTTGACCTAAAACGCTGAGCCAGATTCCTTCAGGCTGGATGTGCAAACAGAGCTAAAACCTCCACAAGGAGTAAAGGTGCAATCAGGACTCCTAGGACTTTGCTGGAATAAAAAGGGGTTCAAACCTTTGGTGTTTTGCAGTCTTGGGAAAAACTTTTCTGTTCTTTAAATGCTTCTGAAAACCTTCCCCCATATTTGCCTCAGTTCACCTATTTTAAGCACAGTAATAAGCATCATCCCCATCTCAGAAGTGTGCTGTGACATTTCCTGAATTACATTAAGCAACTCTCATGAGAGGGCCAATGGGCAGAAAATTCTTTACATAACTACTGGTGAGGAGAACGCATCCCATGCTAACCATGGTTACATTTCACAAGAAAAGGCTAGAAGTAAGTATATAAAGTGTCTTAAGCATATGGTTCCTATTCAGCTGCTAAAAATGTGAAGCCTCTATTGAATTTTCCCCAAATCATTCTGCTTGGAAGCTTATGTGATACTCCAAGTAGCTGTAGGAGCCTTTCCAGGTAATTCAAATTCAGAGCTCCTGCTGCTGACTGGCTGAGTCACTTTCACAAAGGTTTCCCATACCAGTTTATTCTGAAGGATGTTACCTTAACTTCAAATTCCAAGAAAAATAATACAGGGAGGGTTTTGCTTAGCCTGGATGTAAGTTTAATGCCTGGCTGATCAAAGCAGGCTCTCTCTATCCTGTGTAATATCTGACTTCACAGAGCTACATTAGCAAACTTGTCCTTCCACAGAGAAGGAAAATGGACTGGCACAGCATGAGTACATGAGGGGTCAGCAAAGATGCAAAAACATCCATCACAGCCAAATACTGCTCGAAGATAGGACAGAGAAGAACTGGATAATCAACTCCTCTGCAAAGAGAAACCTGAAGTCCAAGACAGCTTTACCCAGCTGGTTTTATCTGGCTCTGGATAAGAACTGCACCATACAGTGAATCAGCAAAGTATCTCTTCCTGCACTCACATGCAAGAACTTAGAGGGGGGTTACTTGAAGGAGAAAATTCATTTATGTTTTGCTTAAGTAGTAAATGGAAAATATGAACGAGGTTCCTAAAACAGTGTCCCTTCCCCTCTCTCTGCCTTACTGCCTGAGCTACTGTGCCTTGCAAGAGGACCATATGGGTACCTCATTTCCCCTGATAACTCTTAAGCAGAACACGCAATCAAAGAGAGAGCTGCGACCCTCATCTATCACCCCTTTCTCCCAAGCTACACAGCTTACAAAGAATTGCAGTTTTTTTTCAGGTCTACAGTATTTTCTATGAAAGCCTAGGCTCTGGGAGCTATAGGATTATTTGAGCTTTCCCTAGCATTCATTTAAAAATGCAATTGTAGGCTTCACAGTTGGAGAGAAAAGCTTAATAATGCAACTGTATGCAGAGCTAAAAATAAACTCAAAAAAAGACTCAAAAGACTCCCAAATACACCTGGCAATGCTGAATTCCAGGTTCACTGGTGCATTCCCTTTACTTTGAGGTTTTCCTGCACGCACAGGGAAACAGAAGAGAGAATTGAAAAAGAAATAAATTAAGAGGAAAACATAACTGTAAAAGTTGCAAAACATTGAGGCAGCAATTAGGAGAAGTTGCAGTGCCAGAAATTAACTCATTTACAAAACCTGCCTGGGTTGCCAGGGTCCCTTTAACTGAACACACTCAGTACAAAAACGCGTCCACATTGCATGCAATGAAAATGCCAATGAACGTCATCACCGTGCAATGGCTTTAAAATTGATTTGTGGGTGGCTGGAAGATTTTGCTTCACCTTCCTTAGTGGGGAAGCCAGACAGAGGTTTAAGCTTTATTGACTCTGGTATTATAATCACAGTTGCTGGTCTTTCACCCTGTTCCAGAATTGGAGAGAGTTTTTCTTCTCTGTATGACTCGATACTGTAGCATGGTCGATTCTGTGCTGAACTGAAATTCATCAGAGTCTGTTTTATCTCAACAGAGTAATAAAAGCCTAAGATGTTATTATGCATGAAATGGTTATGGAGCTAGTGAAAGTGCTGTTTTTCCCCCCGTTGCAAAAAGGGGAGGAGAGGGGAAATATCTGACCTGACAATAAAAAGTGACTGAAAGAAAGTTAAGTCTTTTATATAAAATTGGCTCTACCTGAAAAAATGTGTGAGGGAAGCAAAAGCATCAAATGGATCTCAGAGGGACCCAAAGGATGAAATGAGAACCTCATGAAGCCTTGGTGTTACTCAGTGAAGGGGATCTGTCTAAAATCTGTCTCTGCTCATAGATAACCCAGTGTTTAAATACAGCCACGGTCTGCATGTTTACCGCTTTTCTTGATCTTTTTCTAACATGAAACATTAGCAGGTCCTCCAGGGCTAGCTCAAATCCTGCAGAGAATTATGTACTCACTTTAGCTCCGTGTCCCAAATGAGCATTTGTAACAGTTCCTCATGAGATCAAAAGGCCTCAGCAAGATTCATCTTTCCTAATATAAACTAAATTGTAAAACTATATGCAGTGAAGGAATGACTGTGGGTGGGAGAGAACCACTATTACAGATCAAGACACCTTGATCCTTGGAGGCTCATCTCTCCCATCACTAAATATCTGTGATTTACACAGCATTTTGTGCTGTTTGAGGTAAACCGGGGGCGATGAAGTAGTGGTAAAGTCTGGCTGCATGTGCAGTGGAAAAGGGGCACCTAAGACATGCACTTGAGGATGAAGGGCACACCCTGTGAAGCCTTTCTCTTTGAGTGCCTATTAAAGTTAATTAGCAATTTAGCAATTGAATGATATACAATTGCACAAAAGACATACACATGTACATAGGTAAGTACCATGCTCTAGTGTGTGTCTGCCATGTCTGTGCATGTACACAGAAAATGAAGACACAGGAGTAACTGACTTCACTGAACTGGGTGGAAGCTACCTTGCCTGGATGGCACCCAGACTCTGACTGTGGCTGTGGCCCAGGGGCACCCACCTCAGAGACAGCTCCAAAACAAGGCTGCCTACACCTACATATCAACATTCTCCAGGCCAGACTCAGCTCCTTTGGTCCACACCTGAGCTGAGTGGGTGATGCTAGCTTAAAAGCAGTGTTAAACATCCATGAGCCACTAAATACTTCCACGATTTCGAAGGAGGTAATAACAGAATCTGAAACACATGCTAAGCATAGCAAGAACGTCCCTGTGCTTTTCAAAATAGCTCAGCATAAACCACACATTGTTTACCCCCCTGATAAAGAGGATCATGAAAGTGCCTGGTCTCCAACCCCCTTGAATCCTCTCTGAGGGGGGCTTTCAAAGCAATAGCTATTAAAATGTTACTGCCATTTGTCTAATGCAATTCCATGCTCCACATCCATCTTTGGAGAGCTGACTTTCATTAACACTTCAAAAATAATTTAAGGTTTTCGTGGTGAAGGTTAGAAACTTTTCACAGCTCAGAGCTAATAGCTCTGCTGTTTACATGCTATAATGTCTTGATAACCTTTTCAAACACACTGTGGCCGGCAGCTGGGACCTGTCCCTGCTATTTTTGTTCCCAGAATGTAACAGCAGAAATATGATGACTTTGTGCCCCTGAAATGGTCACATTTCTTCTCTTTAGGCATTGCTTCCACTACAGCACTAACAGAAAGGGCCTCACCTTTTCAAGAAGCTCCTGATGTATTGAAATAAAGCCCTGGCTGTCCTTTCCCTGGAGAAATGAAACTAGCTAATCGTCTCACTGAAAACCCAGTTTCAGGGGGCATAGGAAGAGGGCAGGCATTCTGCCTTTCCTATCTGGGGGTGGCATAGAGAAGGCAATAAACCTCTGTGAACTGTTTTGCCTGGAAGAATATGTATAGGATTCTTGTTTTCAGGTGCTGGATGGACAAAGTCATAATCCCACTGTGTGTATTCTGACACTGCAGCAAAACAAGACCTACAGCTCTCTTACTTTGCTTTACTTAAGCTGTGTACAGATTACAAATCCTTACTGAAGATATGGCAGGCTGGCAAACAATGTCAGAATGCTGTGGCATCCACAAGCTAGGAAATGGTGTCTCTGCCAAAAAGCAGGAATCTCACTTGCTCCAGTCTCCTGCTCGCTTAACAGCTGGAACCAGGAGGCAGGGATACTGCAGTATCTACACGCTAAAAAAGATCCCATTTCAGCATACTGTCCTTAAAATCACTTGGCCGAACAGTGCCCTCAGATACAATTTACATGGAAAGATTCAATACCATGGAGAGCTCCAAGATGGTTTTCTCTCCCCTAAACCCAGCAGCAAATAAATGCAGCTGCTCCAAACTGATAGTGAGTAAAGGCCCTAAGCTGAGAGCATGGGACCAGTCCATTCTTATTAAGTTAAAACATTAAAAGTCCTGGACAAGCTGTAAAAAAAAAGATGACATGATCAACTCGGTCAAATTTACAGCAGACCTGGGGGGACATCCGTGATGTTCTCTCTCCTCAGAGCTCTGCTAGACACAGCCTGGGAGCAGCTATAAGCACCACAGCACGTGCTGCAAACAACAGGGTAAATGAGCCCTAAAGGAAATGGTTTTAATGACCATCTTTCTCCTTTTGGGCAGGGATATGAGAGACAGAGGTTAGTTTGTGACAAGTTCCCTGTAGCCCTCTTGAATCCATTCAGAGACCAGATGAGGAGTGACTATGAGTTCTTCCCAGTCTCGAGAGGTTTACAAAGGGCCCAGTGACTATGGGTGGCATGAGCTGCTGCCTTCACAGAGGATTTGACCTTGAAAGATGGAACTGCACATGGGATCCTAGAGAGTGTAGTGTGAAGTATTTCTTGCTACTACCTTGTCACTGTAAGTAGCTTGAAGGCAAGTATGGGCTTCTGATCTCCATCCAAGTGCTTTAATTTTTTAAGGTTGAGAAGTGATGACAAAAGCTTTTATAAGATTCTTTGGCTTGCAAAGAGAGGGGAGTAAATCAAAGAGTAGGGTATACATCATACAATTTATTGTGGCTTATTTAGGCAGCTTGGCTAAATACTCCATGAAAGCTGCAAGTTCAGCAGAAATTTTGCCAGAAGTTAGCGTAGCAAATAAGAACATACAGTGATCAGGCTACAGAGCAGCAAAACATAGTCATTGTTAATTATGAGACCTAAATTATGAGACCCACTGAATTAGGTCAGTGAATATGCCCCTTCCTGCTCTCGATTTAGGTTGTGTAAATGACTTCAAGCGAGGTCATTTTCAGAGTTCCTGCAGTTGCCATTGGGGCCATATAATGGACATGAGAAAAGCAGCCAAGTAGTATCCAACAATTTAGATCAACTATAGAACTAGGTCAACATACGGCAAAAAGAAAATTAAAGTCAACAAATGCAAAGTAATGTTCATCGCCACACGATCCTTGGAACCCCTGCTAAGCCTAATTTATATAAATGGCTTCGAGAAGCTGACTACAAACTGATTAAGCCTGCTGACAACACAAAATTGGGGAAGTGGACATGGAGAGGAAAGAAAAAAGGCAAACAAAGAAACTCTACAGTCCTTAGCTATGCTGTGTAATTTGGACAAGGTGCTGCAAATAACTCTTAATGTTGACAAATGCAAAAGCAATACAATTTATTTACAAGATCTCAGGACAAAATGGGAATCGCCTTGGACTTCAGCAAGGGGAAGCTAAAATGGCTACAACAGGAAGACAGCAGCCTTTTCTCACAAAGGCCAGTGGCACAGCCATGTAATTGATTTTTAAGCTAAGAAAGGAATCAAGGTGAACAAAAAAAGGAAAGCAACAACATTAAGGTTGCTTAAAGATAACCCCGTAAAAGCAACAAAATGGACCTGCATCTATTATTACATCTCTACACCAAAGCCTTTAGCCAGCAAAAAACCTGCATAGCTAATACTCTGCAAAGCCTGAGCATGGGCAAGACCTTGGTATAGGTGAATGCAGTAACCTTTGAGCCAGATGGAAAGTGGACAGGGCTACTTGTGCTTTATTCTGGTAAGGACTGCTTTCTAGGTTGCTTAGAGCTTTCAGTCCTATGTCACACTAGCAGTCCTGGAGTATAAAAATGACAATCTCCAAAATGAAAACCAAGCCTTTGAGATAAAGTATTCTCAGGGAAAACTGGCCATTATCTCAAGATTGATTCCAACACCTCACACCCAAATGAGTGCAAGAATGGCTTCTTCCAAACGATCAAGGACTTGAAATCTGAGTGAAAAGATAATTTTGCAGAAGTAGTATTGCATACTAGTAGTAGTTCTAACACGTCCACTTCAGCAGAGCCAATTGATCACAGTGTAACTCAGGGCAAGGCCAGAGATATCAAGCCTAAAATTGAAAAGGAAGCAAAATCAACTTATTTTAAAACCAAAACTTCCTGGACTGCTCTCCATCTTCATAAAAAGCCATAGAAGGTAACCCCTTGGAATACTATTGTTCAATTCAGACACTGAAACCAGACTGCACAATGCTTTGGCAAATATACCACACAGGGTATGAGAAGTGACTGACCTAGATACAAAAAAGTAATACATGCTGCAATAATGAAATGAGCAGCAGGAAAACCTATAGGACTACTATAGGCTACAAAGGGAGAGCAGATGAGGATGAGTTTAGAAAGGAGCCTAAAGGGGAGGGAATAAAAACTACAACACAGATGACATCACAAGTGCTGTAGTCAAGGAAACATGTTTCATTGTTTTCCTCTCAGTTCAGAGCAAGCAATCACAAAATGGACAAAAGAGGGAATTCAGAACCACTCCTAGCTCCTTCCCTGAGCTTATACAACCTTCAGGGACAATAAAAAGCAGGTTTAGTCAGTATGGATTTTGGACCTAGTCTTCGCAAAGGTTTAATCTTTCACTGTTCAGTTCATAGTAAGTTTGCTACTGACTTCAATACATATTGCATCAGCCCAAGAATACACAGAACACTATCTCTGCAATGAGAATGTCTTACCTGCCTCTTTTTTGGGGTAGTCTTTCAATCACCGACTATGTGTCAGAGTATTATATTAGCTAATCCACGTTAAATGCTTGCAACATTGTCAAGGTGTTATGATTGTGTAGCTGAATTCCATTTTCAACCTTTTTATGAGGGTCATCTCCTTCAGCATAACAACCAAGAAACCATCATTATTTCTTACCCTAAAATAAATACCTCTGGGCCACAGGACCTGCAGAATGGTACAAATTCCCTTTCCATTGTCAGAGGTTTCTACTCCTCAGAGTTTACAAAGCAACTAAGAGGATTTGCACACAAGCGTGTCTCAGCCTGCGAGACATCCAGAAGAGATTGTTTTTTTCAAGTACAATTCATTCACAAAGCAACAAGCAAGCCCACACCATAAAAAAAAAGGATGAATGGCAGGCATTGTACTTTGCCATTAATTAACCAACATGTTTTAACATCCTAATTTGCCATTCTCAGAGTAAGACTAACAAGTTTATCACAGGGTGTGTACTTCTAGGTGTTATCCTGTCTAAAGTAGATCCCACTCATTTGCAAATGTATACTCAAAAAAATGATGTTCAGCATTTTGCAAATCACTGAACTTTTTCTTGACCCAGAGCCACCCATTTAGTCACAAGGAGATGCACATTCCTTTATAGCAGGCACATAGAACCTGGAAAATCCCTTCACAAAGCTGTAGTCCAAGACTGGGGGACACTTGCCCTGTGCTAGAACATCAGTGGTTGGGCAGTGAACACAATGTCAGTTCCATACATCCAGTGGCATTCTGAATCAGAGGAGGGGCAGCAATGCCGTATTACCAGTGCAGAACTGAAGGAAGCAGAGTAGACTTGCCCTCCAAATCTTCAGTGTTCTTCTTACTGAGTAAGCCCTCCATATGAGGTCAAGACATGACTGGTCAAGGAATAGTGTTCTTTTTACTGTTTGTAGATTAATTTCTTGGCGCTCTCTTACAGAATGAGCTCAGGGAAAAAAAAAAAACCAACCAACTTGTCTTTTATTTCCTTTTAAGCTATTGTATCTTCTTACATTTTTATGTCCTTTATAGGTTCTTAATCTTTGAGTCACCACTGTAACTAATATTTGGATACTAAATTGGGAATTACAAACAGATCAGTGGCTATTAAAGGTGATGGCCTGACGCATGTTCTGTATCAGAAAGTTCTTGATGCCCTGATTGCAGAAACTGGGTGAATACTTCAGTTTCCTTTGCCTCATGTCTCCCAGTTTGATTCATCTTTAGTACTATTCAGTAAAACTTTATTGCCACTAAAAGCTTTATCAAAGTGCATGGTGTTGCCTGAGGTCAGACCAGCCGAGTCTTGAGCCTCATATAAACTGGTTTGATGCATAGAAAATCCGTCTTTATGAATACCAGACTCTCCTAATAAACTGGCCCATCCCTGAAGAACACTGATTTTGAAATATAATTAACCTCCTTGTATTCTGCCTTGTGCTGCAAATAGCACCAGGAAGGAAGATTTCATTTTTTTTTTTTTACCTGATTCACTCTTAACTGTTGAATCTTTATTCCTTTTATTGTGTTTTTGTGCATTTCATCCTACTGGGACATGAAAACAAGTTTGGGTAGTTTTGTTGCCTGGATTTTCTGCCGCACGCCAGCTGCTTGGTGTGGCTACATTCTTTGCACTGGGAAAGAATATTTATTTCCCATTTCTATACCATCTCTACCACTTCCCCTAGGAGGGAAAGATCTTTTCCCTAACACAATTCAAAATAAGTACAACAAAATATTTCTTCATACTACATCTAGGCATTTTAAAGCCATTTGGGGTGTTGTAGTTATACGCCTCCCACTTTAAATCAGTTTTATAGCTGTTCAGTGAAGCAGCAGCTTTGCCGAAGTGTATAGTATTGCTATAGAGGGGTTAGGCCAGGCATGTCTAGACTTTGTATGGAGGGCTTGATTCCTTGTATGCACTGGTGACCTGTGGAGCTCCTTTCTGCCAAAAATCAAGGATATTAAGAGCTTTACGTCTTTCAAAAGAGAGCACATGGTAGAGGCAGATCTTGGAAACACGATTTAGACTGCAGACTAGGGAAGAATGTGGAGTGAGCATCGGAACAATGAGGAGAGGAGAAACCCAATAGGTTTAAGGGAAGACAGTAGATAAGAACCTGCACTGCTTACTGCATATGGGTCTTGATGACTTTCTCAGGTCATCCTGGGAATTTGCTCCTGCAAGGGGGAAGGGGAAGGCATCAATGGCCAGCTTTTCAGGCTGGGTACTATCCTGCTACTGCTGCTTGGTGGAGGACTGAGGAAAGGATAACCTTGCTGGCAGGGAACTATGCACACACTGCGCCCATGTGAGGTCCACAAGCTAGCACAACACCCACCAAATCAGCACTAGGCACATAGAAACACATCCACCCATTGTTGGCAGTTCCAGAGAAAGGCCCTAGATAGCTCCAGATAGGCAAGAATCAGCAAAATATTTTCACTGGAACTTTTCTGTACCTGGAACCAGTTTTGTACTGTTTACTGCAGAGCTGTTACAAGCACTGATTTCACTCTTTCTCCCACATGCACACCTTGTAATATCTGAACTTAGGACTCTTGTCATTCAAACTGGTTGCTCCACTGCTGAGACCTCAGCTAGCTGGAATGGTGAGAGGCACAAGAGCTGACATTCTCAACTTGCAGAATTCCTTCCAAAAAGGAAGTACATTTTTTACCACCTCATTTTATATGGAAAGAAAGGACAGCAGCCACCTTTGAGTCAGAAATGAGGGAATGTGGGTAGAGAAAGTTAGTGAAAATTGTCATAGAATCATAGAATAGTTAGGGTTGGAAAGGACCTCAAGATCATCCAGTTCCAACCCCTCTGCCATGGGCAGGGACACCTCACAGTGAACCATATCACCCAAGGCTCTGTCCAACCTGGCCTTGAACACCGCCAGCAATGGAGCATTCACAACTTCCCTGGGCAACCCATTC